>JBBPBX010050521.1:0-24945 GCA_038048925.1 Garcialebias charrua
TGGATCTGCCCCCCAGCTTACTACTGTTCAAGTTACTTGTTTAGTAATAAACTACTCACCTTATTGGGACTGATCAGCTCGAAGTGCTCCCACAACGGCTTTTTTTATAATAATACTACTACTACTAATAATAATAATCATTTTATTTAAAAGCGCATTTCAGGACACCCAAGGACACTTCACAGCAAGAAACATATCACAGAGATTGTGTAAAAACAAACAAACAGTTCGAACATCAGCAGGAACAAATTGAAACATAAAATTAATGAAGAATATAAAATATTAAAAAATATGAAATACATTTAGTAAAGTTAAAGCTGGGGTCTGCGATATTTGAACTCTCTGGGACTCTCTGGGACTTAGAAATATTTTCAGCGCAGAAAAGCATTCTGCTCCCTCCCCTCAGAGCCATATATGGCTCTGAGGGGAGGGAGCACAGTCCGTGCTTCTGGTGAACTTGGGATCTGCTCCGCCCCCTGCTTCTGTCTGCTCAGAGCCGCTGCGATATTCTGTGTTTATGGAAATAAAACCTTCTAATAAAATATAATAAAACCATGGAGCGCTAGTCCTACAACACAAAATCCAGCAGACACCAGCAGAGGTTCACGAAGCAACGTTTGGACATGATTTAATTCGCTCGTGACTTCCTCTGTCAGCGCTGGTCTGGAATGTGTGGAATGCTCCACCTCCTCCTGTCTGCGCTGCGATATTCTGTGTTTATATGATAATATAACTGTTAAAAAAATTTAATAAAACCACGAATCACTCATCCTACAACACAAAATCCAGCAGAAATCATCAGAGGTTCACAAAGCAACGTTGGACATGTTTTAATTCGCTCGTGAGTCGTGACAAATCCATTTCCTCATGTCTGTCAGTGCAGGATGAAGCGATCACTTGGCTTTTGGCAAAAAAACTAAATAAAAGTCCAGCTCTGGGATAAAGAAGGGATATTTAATACATTTTGTGTCACATAAAAAACAGTCCTGCATCGCTTTGCAATCCTTTTAATGAGAACGAGCTGCGGCTGGGACAGGTGGGGGCGTGGGTTGGGGCGTGACAAACAACTCTGTTTTTATTGGCTGTCAGTGTCCTGGTCACTCTTGTGTTTTCAGTGTTTTTATAAATGCTGATAGAGAAGCAAGGGGACAATAGATTTTTTCAGAGATTACTTGGTCTAACATCAGTTTGTCAGTAGATAGTGACTGAGTGAAGAAATATGTTAAAAATGGCTCCCAGCAGGGGGAGCTGCCGCTGCGCGAGGAGGTCCCGCCGGCGTCGGAGGAATGACGTCACCGGAAGTGACGGAAGAGGAAGCGGACACCGGAGGAGAAGCCGGAAGCGCGGGCCGCACGGACGGAGCTGAGACCGAGGGCCGCTGAGAACCTGAGGAAGAGAGCAAGTGAAAAAGACGAGATTTAGTATCGGAGCGACAGAAGGGAATGCCTTTTTCCCTCAGGGAGCGTTGGAGGCGGGCGACGGTCCAGGACTGGAGAAGCAGACGAGACGACCCGGCCGGAGAGGGATGCGGGGATGGAGCGGAAGCAGCGTCCTGAAGCCGAGGAGTCCGGGAACTACGTCGGGGTCCGGGAGAACGGAGACCGCGGCCGGAGCCGCGACGCGAGCCGCGGCCCCGGGAAGGAGGAGGCGTCGAAGGAGCAGCCGTGGACGGACCAGGAACAGACGCAGGCGAGGAAGGACACAGGGTGCGAGGACCAAAGACCACCGAGCGAAGGCGTCCAGAACCGGAGTCCTGACGTGGGACGACGGGAGAATCCGGGGCAGCAGGTAAGCCAACGAAGAGGTCGTCCGAGTCCGAGGGACTGAGCTGAAGGGCGACAGCGTCGTCCATCTTAGGCAGACAAAGAGTAGAGTGAAACGAAGAGCCAGTAACGACGAACTGAATCGACGAAACGTAACACGACAGAGAACGTCTTGCTAGTGGTGCATATATAGGCTGCTTGGATAATTAGAGGTGTGGTTTGAGGCGTGGTCCTGCTCCTGAACCTAAGTTAACACATTAACTCCATGTGTGGTCTTGGGGCAATTTCAATCCCAAAAATCCTCAATTAAAAGAAAAGAACTTTTAAACGAGTTGATGAAGTTTATCAATGAACCTTAATTTTTTTATGTATATATACTGTATATATATATATTCATTCATTCATTCAACCTTTATTTAGTCAGGTAAATCTCATTGAGCCTCGAGGGCTCATTTACATAAGTGACCTGCTACTAACTAAAGAATGATGAACAGCAATGGTAGAATTTCTGTTCATCATTCTACATCATATATATATATATATATATATATATATATATATATATATATATATATATATATATATATATATATATATATATATATATATATATATATATATAGATATATATATATATATAGATATATAGATATATATAGATATAGATATATATAGATATATATAGATATATATATATATATATAGATATATATATAGATATATATATATATAGATATATATATAGATATATATATATACATAGATATATAGATATATATAGATATACAGTATATATATAGTATATATACAGTAGTTATAAATATAGTTATTTATTTATATAGATACCTATATTTATAACTATATATATATACAGTATATATACATATAGATACCTATATATATTATGCTGCTGCCCTCATACATCTCCTCCTACATGTCTTTGCGTGATTGCAGCTACAGTGTGCGCTCTCAGGACATGATTACCTGCAGTGTTCCGTCAGTGAGGACTGAACTTGGAAAAAGGGCCTTCTCCTATTCCGCTCCAGCTTCCTGGAATATCTTACAAAAAGATCTGAAGCTCTCAAACTTGACTTCTCTAAATGGTTTTCAGAATCTGTTGGAATCCTGGCAAAAACCAATGCAGATTTGTTCCTGTCTTTGATTTTATACGTCTACCTTATAATGTTTTGCTAGTTTTTTGATACTTTGTTAAAAAAAAAAAAAAAAAAACTTTGTTTTTTTTTTTTTCCCCTCTCTTTTGTTTTCTATTGTTTATTGTTTGTTTGTTTGTTTATTGTTTAAGGAAATTCTACCATTGCTGTTCATTGTTCTTTAGTTTTAGCAGGTCGCTTTCGTAAATGAGCCCATGAGGTTCAAAAGATTTACCTGACTAAATAAAGGTTGAATGAATATTATATATATACACAAATGAAAGAGTGGAGATCAGGTGGTTCTCTATGGACTTTAGATGTTTGGACAAGCTGACAATCTGGAGAAGCTGCACATATTTACTGACCTGACCCACTTAAGTGAAGACCAGATCAGTCACCTGGGCCCTGCTTGCTGTTCTGTTGCCCTGAAGGCTGCAGGTTTGGAAGAATTTGGAGTTAATTAAGTTCTGTTTAATTTCTGTCCAGTTTTATTAAAAAGTTATTTAAATCAAACTAAGTACACAACAGAGTATTTAACATCAGGGTGGATGCTCAGTGCTTTATTTATGGTTATTTAAGTCTGCGTTATGTAACGGTTTGATGATCCTTGTCACATATTTATTTAGGTTTTTTGTGTATTTATTGTCTAAATAAATAAATAAAAAAGATTTTGTCGCTGTGTTCTTTCAAATAGAAAATTATTTCACTGCATGTTCATGAAGAATAAGACAAAGCAACAGTACTGTTCATCCAATCATCATTTTAATGTTTGCATGAAAACATGGTGACTATGAGAACATCCTGTGTTCCTGGGTTCCTCTTCTTCGGACGTAGAAGTACACCTCTGGGTGTAAAATCCTCATCGGAAGCCCATCGACAATGTTTCAAAACTGCATAACACAGATAAAATGTAACACAAAGTAAGAGCTACACATAACTTATTGAAAGGGTTATACATAATTTACGATACTTTATTACAAATACGCAAAGATTTGAGAAGCAAATAGTCTATCCTTACCGGTGTTTTGACTGAGCCGACGCCATTACAACTGTGTTTAGATGCATGCGCGTTCACGAGACAGCCAAGCTGTGGAGGAGGAGCTAAGGAGGCGGAGTTGCAGGTCACCCAGAGTGCAAGGGGGAGGAGGGAGAACGGTCTCTGTTCAAAATTTTTCTAAGTTTCAGGGCTTTGCAGAAATCGCAGATAGTACCTTTAACATTTTTGAAATGAAACATTTTTCCTTTTCTCGTTTACCTGTTGACTACTTTGAGCTGAATCTTGGGTTAGTCCTGGATTGATTGATAATTAATTTGAGAGTGGGGTTTATTTAACTTTACGTTTGTATATGTGTGCGTGATTACCGGTACACATTTATGTGTATACATTTTTTGTCCTTGCATACTTTAAACTAGTTTGTGAGGTGCTTATAATTTTTTTAATTTTATTATTTCTTTTTTTTTTAGGCATTAGGTATTTAGGCACATAAATAATTGAAGTAGGCCTATCCATGTATAAAAATGGGTGAAATATATAATGTTTTCAATATATTATTTTGAACTATTATCATTTTTCCTCTTCTTGTTTACCTGTTGACTATCTTGAATTGAATCTTGATTTGGTCTTGGACTGATTGAAGATTTAATTTAGGATTAGGATTAATTTAACTTTGTTTATATGTGTATGCGTGATCACACATCTATGTGTACATTTTTGGCCTTGCATGAGGTGCTTATACATTTTTTTTTCCTCTGATGATACTGGAGCACTAGTTTAAAAGTTAGACAGGAGACTTATTTTTAATTTCTATGGAGCTTGCTGCTTCTGTCTGTTGCAGCTGTCCAGGGTGGGAAAGGGAGGGGGGTGGGGGGTCCATCACTGCCATTAATTTATATTTTCTTTCACTTTGCCAAGAACTGCACAGCCATCAACACATTAGACTGTATTACCTACCTTTCTTATACAAATTATTAGTAATATGAGTGGTCAGTTGGTGTTGTCAAGCTGGAACGTCAAAGGTTTGAACCACCCCGTCAAGAGAAGGAAGGTGCTCTCTCATTTAAAACAGTTAAATACAGGCATTGCTTTCCTGCAGGAGACTCACATTAGAAGTGACGATAGCAAACGATTACTGCAAACATGGCACGGGCAGAGTTTCCATTCCTCATTTCGAGCAAAGGCTCGGGGCGTCTCGATCCTCATCAGTCAAGACATTTCATTTGAACCTTTTCAAGTTAACTCAGATAAATATGGTCGTTTTGTGATTGTTTCCGGTAAATTGTACAACACACCAGTAGTGCTAGTTAACGTTTATGCCCCAAATACGGATGATGTTGGTTTCTTTGAGAAATTATTCTCACTGCTCCCGGACCTAAACACATACTCATTGATACTCAGTGGTGACTTGAATTGCTGGTTGGACCCAGTTTTGGACAGATCCTCTACAAACCCTGCCACAGCCAGCAGGTCGTCCCACACTATTCGTGCCTTTCTATCTAAGTATGGCCTGTGCGATGTATGGCGTTTTTTACACCCAGCTGAGAGAGAATATTCTTTTTTTTCTCATGTTCATCATTCATACTCGAGGATCGATTACTTTTTCATGGACAACAAACTTCTTCCCTCTGTCCGTGGCTGTGACTACCACAGTATTGTCATCTCAGACCATGCACCTGTCACTCTGTCTTTGTCCCTCCCTGACATTCCTATAAGGAGTAGACAGTGGAGATTCAATTCAACGTTACTGTTAAACAATGATTTTGTTACATTTATAGAAAAAGAAATAACCTTCTTTCTATCCATAAACAGAACTCCTGGGATCCCACTGTCAACAGTTTGGGATACCCTTAAGGCCTATCTTAGGGGACAAATCATTTCATATACCGCCCGGCTGAGGCAAAAATCTCAAAAAGAAAGAACTGATTTAGCCCAGCAGATAAAAGAAATTGATCAACAATACGCTCAAAACAAATGCCCTAATCTGTACAAAAAAAAGTAGAACTCAAAACTAAGTTTGATTTATTGTCTACATACTCAATAGAACAATCACTTTTGAAAAGTAAATCATCATTTTACATACATGGAGAAAAGTCAGGAAAACTACTGGCAAATCAGTTGAAGGGTGCCATGGCTAAACAAATCATCCCTAAGATCCAATTAGAGAACGGCACCACAACTCTAGATCATTTACAAATTAACAGAGCATTTAAGGACTTTTATTCCCATTTATATACTTCAGAATCCCAAACCAACAAGAATTTATCTTCTCAGTTTTTCGAAAAGACCAACATGCCAAAACTCACACCCAACCTGAAAGATGCACTGGAGATCCCAATATCCCTGACAGAAATTGTGTCAGCTGTATCGGTAATGCAGTCTGGCAAATGTCCGGGTCCTGACGGCTTCCCTGCTGAATTTTTTAAGAAATTTTCTTCATTACTTTCCCCACTCCTACACTCGGTTCTCTTAGAGTCATTTGACCAAGGATCCCTTCCGAAATCTTTTTTAGAGGCCTGCATTACCCTCATTGCAAAGAAAGGAAAAGACCCAACTCACTGTTCCTCTTATCGACCAATCTCCCTTTTAAATACAGACGCCAAAATTTTAGCCAAAGTTCTTGCTCAAAGGTTGGAAAAGATCCTTCCTTTCATCATATCAAAAGACCAGACTGGATTCATTAAAGGCAGGCACTCCTTTTTTAATGTCAGACGCCTTTTGGACATTATTTATTCTCCTTCGGATACTGTTCCTGAGTGTGTTATTTCCCTTGATGCAGAGAAAGCATTTGATCGGGTTGAATGGGACTACTTGTTTAATGTTCTTGACAAATTTGGTTTTGGCCCCAATTTCATTACATGGGTGCAATTAATTTATTCACATCCCACCGCAACCATTCGTACCAACTCTCAGATATCAAAACCCTTCAGTCTACATCGAGGAACTCGCCAGGGATGCCCACTGAGCCCTATGCTCTTTGACCTGGCAATTGAACCTCTTGCCACTGCTTTGCGGTCCTGTGACACAATTTCAGGAATCTGGAGAGGCGATATGGAGCACAAGGTCTCCCTTTATGCTGATGACCTTTTACTTTTCATTTCTCATCCGACTGACACGCTGCCCTCCGTTTTATCATTACTTGAGGAATTTGGAATAAATTCTGGTTACAAATTAAACCTGAGTAAAAGTGTAATTTTCCCTGTCAATACCCTGGCGCAGACTCTTGACTTTGGTAAATGGCCTCTTAAAATTGAGAAGACAAAATTCTCTTACCTGGGTGTTACAGTTACGAGGAGGTATAAAGATTTATATCAAGAAAACTTTGTCTCTCTGTTGAATCAGACAAAGCAGGCATTATCCCGATGGTCACCGCTTTCCATTTCCCTCACAGGCCGTATTAACTCAGTCAAGATGGTCACTTTACCTAAGTTTTTATATCTTTTTCAAAATATTCCTGTTTTTATCCCTGGTTCATTCTTTGTTCAGTTAGATTCCATCATTTCATCATATCTGTGGCAAGGAAAACGTCCACGCTTAAATAAGACACATCTCCAAAAAACTAAGGCCGCAGGCGGTCTTGCCCTTCCAAATTTCCGCTTTTATTATTGGGCAGCAAACTTGCACTGTCTAGCATTCTGGTCATTCTATTACAACAGGCCTGACAGCCCTGACTGGGTAGAGATGGAGTCACAGTGTTCTGGGAAATGGTCCTCCGTGGCTTTCTTGGGATCCTCACTCCCGCTTCCACCACTTACAACTGTTATAAATCCAGTTATAAAACACTCACTAAAAATCTGGGCACAATTTCGTAAATGTTTCAATTTCTCTAGTTTCTCTCTCTATAGCCCTATCATGTCTAACCAACTTTTCAAACCCTCATCTCAGGACTCTGTTTTTAAAGAATGGCAAAGAAGGGGTATAGTACGCTTCAATGACTTGTTTCTCAATAACACTTTAGCTTCATTTCAACAACTATGTGAAAAATTTAGTCTTCCCCAGTCCAATTTTTTTAGGTATCTCCAAATACGGCACTTTATTACTCTTCATTTGTCCAGCCTCTCCATTTCAACTGATAGCAGTATTGTTGACACTATTCTTTCTCTAGACCCAAATAAAAAACAGTCCATTTCATTCATTTACAGTAAACTATTGGATTTGAAGCGTGCTTCCTCAGATAAAATCAAAGCTGCTTGGGAAGAGGATCTCGGCTCCTCTATTTCAGAGGACTCTTGGACCTCCATACTCAAACTGGTGAGCTCCAGTTCTCTCTGTGCTAGACATTGTCTAATACAATTTAAAGTGGTGCACAGAGCTCACATCTCTAAACTGAAATTGTCCTCTATGTATCCTGATGTCAGCCCATACTGTGTGAGATGCAAACATGCTGAAGCCTCTCTCTCCCATATGTTTTGGTTTTGCCCATCTCTGAACAAATATTGGCGGGAAATCTTTCAGACTTTATCACATGTACTAGATACACGCCTGAACCCTGACCCACTGATTGCTCTGTTTGGTCTTGTAGAGGGCATGACAAACCTAAATAAAAACCAACAACATGTAATATCGTTCACCTCTCTCCTGGCCAGACGAGCTATTTTGCTTAGGTGGAAAGAACCGTTTCCACCCACTCACGCTCAGTGGTTGGCTGACATCATGTCCTGTTTAAAGCTGGAGAAAATCAGATTCACACTCCAACAGAAAGAGGGTAAATTTGAGAATGTCTGGGGACCTTTCCTGAATCTGTTCCAGTCTCTTTGACAACACAACTCATTCAGGTTAATGCAGTCTCTTGGCTATTTTACCTTTTATTTATTTTTTTCCCTTTTCTTTTGGCAGTGATTGGGTAGGGATTATTTTCTACATGTTGTAACTTAGATTGATTGTTGTGTTTTTTGTTGTTGTTGTTTTTGTTTGTTGTTGTTGTTGTTGTCTGAAGGAAAAAAGAAAAGAAAAATTAAATAAAAAGATCTTGAATTTGAGATAATGTCAGATCGAGCCTGAGCTTTGATGGTTGTGAAAAATGTGGACTATTTTACTGATAAGTTTGGATATTAACTGGTAGTTGTCTCTTAAACTTTCATAAAACATATGGCAATGCCACTTGTTAGTTTTTTATTTTCCACTTGGTCCATTTTAAAACTAAACCAGTCTATTTCTTTTTTTTCAGAGCCAGTACTGTAAGTTGTTTTACCTCATGAACCTCATGCTGTGTTCTTTATTGTTTTTTTTTAAAGAACAAACAAATCTCTTAAACTAGTTGTTTTTATCTATTATTAATATTGTCATTGTTGAGACAGTAATGAATCCAACAGGTTTTGTTAGAAGGTTGTGGAGGAACGATTCTAAAGAAATCTTTGCACTTGTCTGATATAAGAAAAATTATAAATATATATTAAAAGTACAAGGAAAATGTAACAATAATAACATGAATATTATTCAAATTGACCAAGTTAAAGCTAATTCTGTGTGGTAAAGGTGGAGAGGATTCCAAAAGTTCATCAGCTGTTGACAAAGATCCAATGATCACTTCCTGAGCGTTTCATTAAAATCCTTTCAATCATTCATGAGATATTTTGCTAACAGACAGAGATGACTTGACTCCAGCAGGTAATGGTAAATGTTTCAAAACAAATATAGTGTGATCTGTTAGTACTCAGAGTTTGTGTTGTGAATGACTCCCAGCTACTACCACACCAACATCTCAGCTCCATGGAACTGATTTATTCACAACTAGTTGTGTTTAAGGTCACTTAGCTGTGGCGGCCATCTTGAATGGACTGACTCCACAGGTTAATGAACATGAAATGATAAATTTCTGAGTTTCAGTCAACCTGTCTAGTGGTTCATAAGATATTTTGCTAACAGGACAAATGAACACACAGACAAGACTTGAATTCCTTCAGTTTCTTTGAGAGCAGCTTAAATTTGGAGTCAGTGCTCGATACTTCAACGTGTTTTAGAGCTTCAAAGTTTTAGAGTCCAGATGTTTTACAGACTGCACAAAGATGAAGTCATCTGAAGAGCTTCAGGTGAATGTGAAGCAGCTGATCACTGAACCAGGAGTCCACGCTTCATTCATCTGAACCTTCAGCTTCATTTCAGTAGAGCTCTTTGGTGACGCAGCATTTGTTTGTTTCAAGGAGAGTTAGCAAAATATTTCAGTAAACAGATGTTTGACATGTAGTAAAATATTTCAGTAAACAGATGTTTGACATGTAGTAAAATATTTCAGTAAACAGATGTTTGACATGTAGTAAAATATTTCAGTAAACAGATGTTTGACATGTAGTAAAATATTTCAGTAAACAGATGTTTGACATGTAGTAAAATATTTCAGTAAACAGATGTTTGACATGTAGTAAAATATTTCAGTAAACAGATGTTTGACATGTAGTAAAATATTTCAGTAAACAGATGTTTGACATGTAGTAAAATATTTCAGTAGAACAGATGTTTGACATGTAGTAAAATATTTCAGTGAACAGATGTTTGACATGTAGTAAAATATTTCAGTAAACAGATGTTTGACATGTAGTAAAATATTTCAGTAAACAGATGTTTGACATGTTTGATCCTCGACCACCACTGCTCTGCTCTGATGTTTGTTTCAGAGACACCGGACTCTGCAGACTTCTTTGGTCCCGCTCAGCTGATGTGTTGGTTGTCATGACAACCGCCTCACTGCTCCTACATCTGAGGCTGAACGTTGAAGAAGTGTGTGCGTTACAAACACAACACCACATCAGCATTTAAAGTGAAGTGGGTTTAAAGTCTCCACACAAATACACAAATCATGACATCTTCCATGTTTACTGACAAACATTTAAAAACTTTGAATAAACACAAAAACAGTTCATGTTGACACATTTTATTCTTATTTTGATTGCAGTTGTCATTGTCAGGGTTTTTAAACGTCCATCCTAAACGTGACTTTTTTCCAGCAGTTACCTGCAAAAAGCAATAAAAACACAAGAAGAGATCAAATAATGAAATGTGTAAGTACACAGCATTTTGTAGACATTTGTTTCAAAAAGGTACTTACCTTGTTTTCTTCAGCTGTCAGTCACCTAAAAAACTAATAAATACAAAGTCAACATAATATTTATTTACATCAACTAGATTTATAAAATACTTCTTTTAAAATAGACTCATCTTGTTTCATCTTTATTCCAGGTGGAAGCAACCTACAAGAAACACAAGACAATATTAATACACAGGAAGTGTGTACAAATATTTAGATGATGTTCTGGATATTTGTTTTGAAATGAACTTACTTTAAAATCTTTTTCAAGCTGTTAGCAACAAACTACCAGAGAGAATGGAGAAATATTAGAAAGGTTTGTGTTTCACAAGAAATAGACTTTAAAACTTTAAATATTTATGTCCAAAAGGTTACAACCACCCCCACCATGAAAAATAAAGAAATAAATGAATAAACAAGTAAAAACAACTTCCATAAGCTTTTTAAATAAACATTGTAAATATTTTAAAGATACTTATTTTTTTGTCAAAGGGTTACCCCCCTACTGAACAAAAAACAATAAACAAATGAATAAGCAAATAAAAACAACATCCATAAACTTTGTAAATACATGAAACATTAAAAATATTTTAAAGGTACTTATCTTTCTTGTCCAAGGGTTACCCCCCACCCCCTGAAAAAAAAAGAATAAACAAATAAAAACAACATCCATAAACTTTGTAAATACATAAAACATTATAAATATTTTAAAGGTACTTACCTTAGGGAGGTCCCCCCCCCCCTGAAAAATAAATAAACAAATGAATAAACAAATAAAAACAACATCCATAAACTTTGTAAATACATAAAACATTATAAATATTTTAAAGGTACTTACCTTAGGGAGGTCCCCCACCCCTGAAATAAAAAAATAAACAAATGAATAAACAAATAAAAACATCCATAAACTTTGTAAATACATAAAACTTTATAAATATTTTAAAGGTACTTAACCCCACTGAAAAAAATTAACAAATGAATAAACATATAAAAACATCCATAAACTTTGTAAATACATAAAACTTTATAAATATTTTAAAGGTACTTACCTTAGGGAGGTCCCCCCCCCACTGAAAAAAATAAACAAGTGAATAAACATATAAAAACATCCATAAACTTTGTAAATACATAAAACTTTATAAATATTTTAAAAGTACTTATCTATCTTGTCCAAGGGTTACCCCCCCTGAAAAAACAATAAACAAATGAATAAACAAATAAAAACAACATCCATAAACTTTGTAAATACATAAAACATTATAAATATTTTAAAATTTGAAAATATTCCAAACACAAGTTAGTAAATAAACTAATCAGGTTTAAACTACCATAATTCCCACCCTATAAGTCGCATTGTCCAATTTGAACTTAGAAACGCTAAGCCTAAAACCCACAACAAAAAACTAACCTTAACAACCGTTTAAATCCACGAGATTTAATTTGACCTCGGTCATAAAGTTGAGACCTGTTTTTCTTGTGTGTTGCACTTTGGAATCTGACGACAAGAGTGTGTCGAAGCAGTGAAACGTTGTTTCCTTGTTGTTTAGTCATTACTGTTGTCATTAGTTGAGATATTGTTTGGTTCTGAACACTCCCAGCCAAAAAGGTTTTGTATTAACATTGGTTAATGAATGATATGGATTTAACTATGCCAACATGCAGTTCGTTTTGTTAAATCTCAATCGTTGAAGAGTCAATGTAGTTTAAAGTTGCTCAAGGTACAATAAACTACACTGGTCTCATAATTTCTAAATTGAACCGATTCGATCGTTTCTATTCTAGATTACCTATTCATTTTGATGAGTCTCGCCATAGACTTCAAAATTTATTAGGAATACCAAATCCTACGTCGTTCGTCTAAAAGACAACAGACATTTAGATCAAACTATATTTCATTTTTATTTTAGTTTAACCTAAACTAAGTAATGAATGGAGGAATAGTTTGGAATTAGAGGCCTTCGTTACAGAAGCCCTCCAAAATTTTATAGGTACAGATCCCTATATCTAATTTTACAGAATTGATCCACCCCTTAATTGGTAAGTGTAGCTGATCTAAACCATGATAGCTTACATACCAGGTGCATATAGGTAAGGCTTAATGTAAAATCCCAATCATAAGCCCACCTTAAAAAACCACATAATTGCATGACACATAGAACCAGAGTGGCACTGACTGGAAACCAACCAGCCAACAACCTTCGATGTGGGGACCTGCAGCTCCAACGCTTGGTCTTCAACCTCCATCCAAGGGTCGCCTCCTCTGCGTCAATCGAGGGATCCCCTCTACATGCTGATTATGAAAACAATTGTTGCTGATCAATCAACAAAACTAATCGTTGTGGAATTACCGCTGTGGATTATAAGACTTTGCTTTCCAAGGGATCACAGACTTTGTTTTCCAAGAGTTAACAGACTTTGTTTTCCAAAGGATTAGAAGCTTTTCGCAATGGGATTATAATTTTGATTTTTCTTTTCCACTTGCTGGATTACTTCAAGATCAAAGACAGTTCAAGGTTTCCTTTCGTGTTGGACCCCATCCCCAAGGACTGGCGATGGCTTCCAAAAGGGGGGAGATGTAATGGACCTACCCAGGGTCAAACTAAGGTTTTTGAACTGTCCAGTGATGACCTTTACTGACCTCTCAGTAAAGCAAGACATTTACTACAAAATCATTCATTTAGCTGTAATCTGATAAATATAGTCACCAAAAGAGACTATTTCTATCTTTGATTTTAGGCTGATGTGATCAAAAGAATAACTTTTGTCATTTTCATGATGTGTGCTTTTAAGCTGTGTTATTCTGTAAGAGTTTAAACTGTGTTCACTGCTGTGTCAAAGGTGCAGTCTCGGGTCACAGAGACCGGACGGTTTTGTTTAGAAACTCAGAGGACAGTAATCCGTGTTTTTCATGAAAGGGCTCCAGCTTGCTGTGCCTTTCCCTAAACAAATCTCTCTCTGCTCTGGCTGTAACCTTGGGTCTGATAAGGCAAGTTCACTCCTCTCTTTGTTCCTGCTTTTTAAGTTCTAACTGTGCGGAAACGCTTCAGAGTTTCTGGGAGCTTCGAAAGATGATGTGAACTTTCCAAAGAGCTGAATGACCACCAGTCACGCGCTAAGGACTCGTCATCCAGCTGGGACTGATAACATGTTGTTATGGGTCCACTTCGAACAAGCGTAAGCTCAAGAACTTTGTTTATTCCTTCCTGGAATAAGTTTATCTTGAAGTCAGAGGCCTGAAGCTGACATATTCTCTGATGACCAAGCGAAAACCAGGAGACGTTGGAAACGTAAACCAGAACCCTGCTTGAAGGTATTGTACTGGTTCCCACAAGGACCCGTGCATCTGAAAAGCTACAAGGTCTTCCCTCTTACCGGGCCGTCGTCAAAAGGTAAAGAGCTGTTTACAAAACGTACCTGGATTTTAGCAGAAGTCGGATGAGAAGTGTCACTCTGGTATCATGCTCACGATAATTTCTTCTTAAATCTTTCCTCCTACTCTTTCCCCTCCCAATCTAAGCTGGAAACTATAATTAAGCTGAAGAGCCCACAGACTAAATATGTTAACATCCAATATTGAAGTCTGTTGTGTTAAATTTAAGTGTGCTGACGTATTAATTTGAAAGAAAGTGAAATCATGTCAATCAAGTGTAATGGTGTTAATTTAGTTGATTTATTTTAAATAAATGGTAGTGTCGCCTGGCATACCAAACTAAGTCAATGTCCATTGTCACTTAATGGCTCTGTTTATTTATCCATCATAAAGATCACAGAAATATTGGGTAAACTGAAAAAGAACAGAATCCGTGAATTTACTATTCAATCTGAATAAGTAAATTAATTAAGGTAAAGAGGTCAGTATTAATATTGACCTCCTCATAACCCCTTACATCTGGTGGCCTCGTACGTGGTTCTGAAAGTTTATTGATATCTGTGGTCTCTCATGAACTGTAACGTCATGTTTGCATAAGAGGATCCAAGTTTTAAACTCTGAGGATAATAATTTTGGCTGGAAGTGTTCAAAGCAGGCAGATTCTGCATGTTTTTATCATTTGAAGCTGTGAGATTATTATCGTTTCAACTCTGTTAGACGCTGTTGGAAGCATTCAGGTGAAGTTTTGTCAGCCGTGGTCTGTGGGGGTCCTGGTTCTGTTCGGTCCAGCTCACGCAGACTCCTGTACAAAGCTTTGTTTGACCGCCGAGTCAAAAGCCTGAAAGCTATAATTTAACATCTACAAGATTGCTGTTGTGGTATTTTACATGTTAGAGCAGGTCATAGAAGCATATTACTGTTAGAACGTAGTCGGATAGTGGTTCTGTTCAGACCCGAGTTTCTGCTCCATGAAAAAGTGGACCGGAACCGACCTTGACGCGCTCCGAGAGAGTCCGTGTTTGTTCAACAGCTGCAGTGCTGTGTTACTGAGCGTAACTAAGTTGGCCTGTCTAGGTGTGTTCGCCGCATGTTTCAGAATTTTGGAAAGTTAATTTGTAGCGTTTGAGTTGTTTTAAGAGTCCATAAAGTTGTGGTCTGCTGTGCTAAGCTAACGTTAAGAAGACGTGTCCGGCATGTCTGTTTATGAGCTGTGATTGGATGAACGAGAGCTGTGAACTGTCAATCACTCTCGTAGCGAACGCTGATTCGCTGATTTGGGAACGCACGCTGTTGCGAACAACCCACTTTGTCGTCATTTCCGGCACTGCATTGGTCGAAGGTAGTAGAACTACATTCACCATGGTTGCTTGGGAAAAGGACTACAAGCGCTGTGATTGATTGGTTGACGTCACGTATCTGTTTAGCGAGCTCCGCCTCGCTCAACGGAAGCTGGTGACGCGCTGCGTCGACCCGCCTACTTGTGTCGTCATTTCCAGGTGCACTTTCGGGTGACAAGCAGTTCACACACTGACAGAACAAACTGAGATTTCACTAAAAGTTTAAAAAACTCAATTTAAGCCATCTAAACTGTCTAACAACATAAATTTGTCTCTGACAAGACCGTAGTTCGAGCGTTTATCACGAACACACTAGAAACTAACTCTAAAAGGTAGTTTTAGTTTAAATACTGAATGAAAAATTTAGTCTCCTCGTGATAACAAACATTAAGACTCGAAGCTGCCCCCTGTTGGTTAAAAGACGTTGACAGATGAGTTTTCTCAAAAACATCATAAAAAAGTCAGCATTTTTATGGTGAAATTACCAGCTTAAAAAATTGTTCTGTACACTAACAGAAAATCCTGTTTATTTTAAATAAAAATTTTAGAATAACAGAGGTACAGACAAACAATTGATGCTTATTTTAAATACTGAAGAGATTTAAAATAACTCTAAAAAAAAAAAAATTTTTTTTAGAATAACACCCACATGTACCAGTTTGTTGATTTTTACAGACTCAAAACAAATATGGATACACAATCAGATGACGTTG
Source organism: Garcialebias charrua (assembly GCA_038048925.1). Taxonomy (NCBI): domain Eukaryota; kingdom Metazoa; phylum Chordata; class Actinopteri; order Cyprinodontiformes; family Rivulidae; genus Garcialebias; species Garcialebias charrua. Next base: position 16,350 of record JBBPBX010050521.1, read on the forward strand.
TACCATCCTCATCCTTGAAGGATGCTGAAGGAGAGCTGACTCCAGCGCAGGAGGAGGAGAAAATCCCAGCGCAGGTGGATTCAGACTCTGAGTCAGTAGACACAGATTGTGTTGATGAGGCCTTAAAACTGCTAACAAAACCCCTCGTAAAGTATGGTGAGGAGGTAGCAGCAATGGACAACTCGACTCTGGACACAGAGTTAGAAAGTCTAGCAACAGGTATAATCAAAAAAGAAGGTAAAAAGCTCAGCGCCGACCGTTTACCCAAATTGGCCCTTCTGTTGAAGGCCAGACTGGACCGTGAACTGGGGAAGAGCGACGACCTTGAGGTGGAACTGGCTGCTGAGAAAAATAAACACCAAGGTACCACTTTAGACTTTGTGTCGTACAAGAAAACGAAAAATACAGAGATTGAGAGTTTAAAAACTGATATACAGTCGCAAACAAAATCATATGAAGAAAGCATTCGTTCCAGAGGACAAAAATATGACGAGTCTGTGAGAGAGAATGAAAGATTACAACAACAGGTACAATCGCTGTCTAAAGCACTACAAGAGAGCACGGGACAAAGACAAGAAGCTCACAACCTGTGCACAATGTTGAAAGTTGAGTATGATAAATTAAAAGAACAACTAAAAGAGAGCACTCAATTCGAGGAACATAAAAAACTCAGTGAACAGTGCGCAACGCTGCAAACTGAAGTTGATCGTTTACGTAGAGAATTGACTGAAAGTAAGGTGGAACTGACCTTAACTAAAGAAAACCTTTTTAAAGAAAGGGAAAGGTGGGTGGATGTTGTGGCAAAGCAGTCTCAAGGCTTCCCACCCCCAACCCCAACACCTCCACCCGGTGATGCAGAACAGCTCATCGTACCTGTTAAGACCCGCCAGTCGGAGCAGGGATTTGCGTACTCAACAACAACACCTGCACAGGGATCACAGGTAAATGGGAATAACGATGGTTCTCAACTTTCTATTCCAATACCTGAACTCCAAAAGCTTTCAAGATACATTCAACACTTTGATCCGGGGCCGTTGGGTTCAATCCACACAAAGGCCTACCTAGACTCTCTTGACTTCCAGCTGGGTAATTTTCCAAATGCTACTGCTGCTGATAAAATTGCGCTGATCAGGCTCACTGCAGACTGGAACGTATATGCCTTCATTGTTCGCCAACCAGACGCCATAAAAAAAGATTACAAACTTTTGCGTGATACACTTATACAAGAGTTCACTCCAAACATGGGGCCTGGTGGCTATCCAGATGCCGAGAAGGTCGTGCAAGGTAAAAACGAACATCCACAGGCATATTACCAGAGAATGTTCCAAGCTTTCTTTGGTAATCGCAATGAACCGGGCATGGAGGACGAGGTAGGTTTTAAATACCTTTTCGGAAAAAACCTCCACCCTGTTGTAAAACAGTCGGTACAAGTGATGGCTAATTTCAGAGAAAAAACCATCAAGGAAATGAAACAGTGTGCCATAAATGTTTTCGAGGCCCACATGGAATGCAGAACACCCGTAGAGGTGTTCGCAAGTGCGAAGGACGAATCCCAATCGCTGGAGCTGGAAGGGACGCGTGCATCAGCTCCCTATCCTATAAAAGGCGAGAAGAAACAGATCTTTCAACCTGACAAACCACAAAGTGGAGGTGCCCGCTGGAAAAAGAACCCAAAGTGGTTCAAGCCAAACACAGAGGGTGAACAGAAAGATCAAAAGGGGGGTGCACGTCCGAAGAGTAAAGATTATGGGTACGGAGGTAACCCATATAACCAAGGGTGGTCCCAACAGGAACCCCCGTACCAAGGGTGGTCCCAGAGGGGACCCTCGAAACCAGGATGGTCCCGGAAGGGACGCCCGAGCCGTGGACCTGCTCCTCCTGCACCTCAGAAGGAACAATCTGAGATCAGACAACAGTCTCAAAAGGCAGAGAAAAAGGGCCCTAAACCTTTGACTGCAGAAGATTCAGAGATACTACGTCTGATGGTTGAGAATTTCAAAAAAACAAACAAGGATAACCAGCCTGGGGTAATGTGCAGCACAGTCGTTGACAAACACTCAGAGCACTCAATTAACAACAATGCCACAATTGCTGACGGTCACCAAGATACCGATGGTCAGGATGCTGACAATCAGGGTAATGACAGTCAAATCATTGACAGTCCAGAATGTGACAGTCAACAAAACGTTGACTGTAACCATAACTTCATTGTTACGGAGTCCGAGAACCCCTCGTCAGAAAAAAGGGGGGAATGCTCACTCACCGTTGATAGTGGCTCGCCACGAACTGAACAGTCAGACCCGTGTGTGTCTGCACTACCAGTACTGATAAATGAAGTTCACACAGTCAGGGGTGGGCGTGATAAACGTCGGAGAAAACCTGATAGGTTCCTGTGTAACATTATCAGAAAGGGGCCCGCTAGGAAAGCTTACCTGTCCATCACGTTGGAAGGGGTCCTCACAAAAGAGGCCCTCTTGGATGGTGGGGCTGACATAACCATTGTGTCACCCACACTGTTGGAAGAGCTACGGCTGGCTGCTAACGGTGTTGACAGGGAAATACCCCTCAGAGAATGTGCTATAGTTTTGCAGGGTCTCTCGGAGACGAGTACAACCCTGACAGCTATAGCCATGGTTCACATGCAGATTGGTGAAACGACGCTATACCACCCGGTACACGTGTCCACCGTGGACTCATTCCCATTTTTGGTTGGCCAAGACTTTATAAACCGCTTCGACGCGATTATAGATTATGGCGATCAGACAATGTGGACCAGAGTGAGTCAACCACTGCCGATCGATATGCCTATACAGGGTAACACTGACCGTCTAACGGCAGGCACCGCGGAAGGCAAAAGGGAATGCTCAGACGAGAGCACAATCCCTGTAGGTGAACCTTCGACTACAGGTGAGGCTGTAGAGGCCCAACAAGAGAGCCCCCTCTGCGAGCTGAAACAGTTGGCACTCACCGAACACTACCTACCACAGGTAGTCAAAGGTGTTGAGATCCAAGGATCCCACACCGATGATGCTGTTCTGTCCCCTTGGACGGAGAAATCAGCGATCAGCCAAGCTTTCTTTGGAACCTTGGTTAAGAAACAGTTGGGTCTAGGTCTGAACAAAAAGGCTTTCCGCTTTTCGTTAGACCCCAACGATAAACAGGTAATGACCGCTAAAGGGATCATTGACCTCAAACTAACCTGGAACCAACGAGAACTGGATCACCCGTTCCTCGTGGTCCCGAACTTACCACATGCAACCTACATAGGCTCCGACATTTTGGTAAGATTAGGTGTCCGAGTGGACATCAACAACAATGTACTGTGGTCACTGGATACAGCCACGAAGGACTCTCCTGTGTTAACCACAGAGAACCTTAGGGCTGGACAGACCATACCAGAGGTCTGCCAGGTTGCTATCAGCCATAACACTGTGGTACCACCTCAGGTTATGAACAAGCCGGTGATGATTCACATCATGAAAGGACAAGCTGTTAGCACAAAACAGGCATACTTTCAACCATCTCCTATGTTTTTCAACTTAGGACTGTCCATGGAGGCCACATGCCAAGTGACCCTCGACTGCAGAACCACGACTGTTGCTGTGTGCAACACAAGCACAGAAGAGGTACTGATCCCAAAAAACACACAGCTAGGATGGTTGATCTCTACTGATTTTCATGATTTTGAGCTAAGCATTCCATTTCTGGGAGGACTCCCAGAAAACTTGATCCCAAATCAACACACGGGGCAAGTCTTGTTCACGAAACCAACACAGGCCATAGCTCTTTTCTCCCCCACTGAGTCCGACCAGGACACTGTCCGCAGGTTCGGTTTCAACAAAGGAGACAGTCTATGCCCCCAAACTTACAGTGCACTACCTGTTGACAGGTTTTACGACACTGAAGGGGACTCACTGGAGCTCCCCAAAGAACAAGAACCCCTCTCAGTTGCTTCACAGATTGACCAGGTGGTCGCCCAAGCCGACGCCCTGAAAACTGATGAAGAAAGGGACAAACTTCGCAAAGTTCTTCTAAAATATGAGAGATCATTCTCGACTGACTCGATGGATTGTGGGTTGACCACGCTCCACACAGTGAGCATCCCAACCCCGCCTAATGCTCCCCCTGCATTTGTCAGACAGTACAAGATTCCTCTGGCAGCACATCAACCTATCAGAGAAATCATTAATGACCTGTTAGAAAAAGGTATCATCCGATACTGTAACAGCACTTACTCTGCGCCTTTATGGCCGGTGTTAAAACCAAATGGTAAGTGGAGACTCACTATAGACTACCGAAAGCTAAACAAACAAGTTCCCTTATCCAGATGGCCTATGACGCAACTCCAACAGGAACTGCCCAAGGTCACCAATGGTAAGTACTTCTCGACCCTCGACGTCGCCTCTGGTTTTTGGACCATCCCTGTGCGCGCCGAGGACCAGTACAAACTAGCTTTCACTTTTGGTGGCCGTCAGTACACCTTTAACAGGTGTCCCTTTGGCTACGCTAACTCACCTGCAGAGTTCAACATCTTCTTGAACAAAGCATGTCCAGACGCCCACGAGCGTGGGACACTAATCTACGTGGACGATGTCCTTTTGAGGCAGCCAACATTGGACTCACATTTGGCTGAGATCGACCACGTTCTGAATCAGCTGACAACTGCTGGTGCTAAAATATCACTGTCAAAATGTCAATGGTGCAGAACCAAAGTGGACTACGTTGGCCTACTTGTAGGTCCTGACGGAGTACAACCACAGCTGACTCGCACCCAAGGCCTCGACAATCTCAAAGTCCCCACCAATCTCAAAGAACTACAAAGTTTTCTGGGCGTGTGTAACTACTCGAACCAATTCATCGAAAACTATGCGGACCTTGCGAAACCACTGACTGAACTCCTTAAAAAAGACGTACCATTTGTTTGGACTGACAAACAGCAACAGGCAATGGACGCTCTTATAAACAGGATCAAGTCAGCCCCTTGTTTAGTCTACCCAGACTACAACAAAGAGTTTTACTTGGAAGTGGGCTTCTCAGCTCATTGCATAAGTGCAGGTCTGTACCAGATACACGACAGAGACAAACGTGTAGTAGCCTATGCCAGCAAAACGATGGCAGGCCCCGAGTTGAGATTCTCAGACTGTGAGAAAGCTCTACTGACCACAGTGTGGGCAGTTAAACATTTCTCCAGCTACATTGGTGGACAGAAAATCATTGTGGAAACACAACACCAGCCAGTGACTTTTCTTAACAGTGAACGCATCAGAGATGGTGTGGTGACAAACTCACGTGTTGCAACGTGGCTCATGGCGCTTCAAAGTTTTAACCTAGACATACGTTATGGTCAAAACAAGAAGTCTCATCTGGGGACGGACTTGGCAATCTGCCAGAAGTGTACACAAGATGTACCAGCCACCCAGCCGCCGGTTGAGGTAAAACCCCAGTAACTGAAGACCCGAATCACCACTTCTTTGATGACAATATCTGCAAAGATATGACAACATTGTACGTGGATGGATCTTCATTCCTCCGCGACAAAATCTGTAGGGCAGGTGTTGGAGGAGTTCTCCTCCAAGACCAAGAACAGATAACTTTCAGCTACAAATTAGGCTCTCAGACTTCTCAGTATGCTGAGATTGCAGGAATCCTAATAGCTCTCCAGATGGTAGTAGAACGCTCCATCAAGACGCTAGTCATCTGCACTGACTCTAACTATGCTCGTTTGAGTTTCGCTTGTCACCTCGCTGTGTGGAAACAGAACGGTTTCCTAACAAGCGACAGAAAAGTGGTCAAACACAAAGAGCTTTTCATAGCGTGTGATCACTTGGTGACATCACACGACTTACAGATCTACTGGAAGAAAGTTCCAGGACATTCTAGAGTCCCAGGCGATGACAAGCACTACAATGACATTGCAGATTCCTTAGCCAAAGAAGGAGCCGACGAAGGTCCTCTATGGTCCTTCGACCCCTCCTGGTTAATCAAGACTCTGTCAATACAACCTACAGTCAGGGTAATGGCAGTCACACGTGCACAGGCCGCAGCCAGACCTGCTGACAACGCAGTCTCTGTACGACCTGCACTGACTGACCCAGACATCATCCAACTACAGAAGTCGGATCCTGCTATCAACTCCATGATACTGTACCTGACTGATCCAGAGAAAAACACTCCGTCTAAAGACGAACTGGATTCCGATCCAGACCTTAAAGTCCTTTACCAGCTGCGCAAACAGCTAAAACTAATCAAAGGCATCCTAACTTTCGCTCATGGACCAACGTCCTCACCTGTGTTCGTGGTTCCCCATGACCAAAGGGGGGTGATGTTAGTTCATGCCCATGATCTCCCGTCCGCAGGACACAAAGGAGATAAAGCCACGCTGACGGCATTAAAACAAATTGCCTATTGGCCTGGAATGAAAAAGGATGTCAAGGACTACATTGAAGGGTGCGTGGTCTGTGGCCAGTTTCAGCCAACCAGACCACTTCACAGAGCACCACTGCAAAGCAGAGGCATTGCATTCCCATGGTCTGACCTCCAGATCGACTGGGTTGGACCACTCACTAAGAGCTCTAGAGGAAATAAATATTTTCTCACGGTAACCTGTGCATTTACCAAATGGGTAGAATGCCTACCAGCTCCTAACGACACAGCACAAACAACTGCTATGTTGTTAATGAATCATATATTCTCAAGGTTTGGACTTCCCCTTCGGGTGAACTCAGACCAAGGTACACACTTCACAGGTGAAGTGATGAAAGAACTGTGGAAGACGCTAGGCGTCAAGGCCAACTTTCATGTCGGCTACCACCCACAGGCTTCAGGCCAAGTCGAGAGAGCAAACAGAACTGTGGTGAGTATTTTGAAGAAATACGTGGCTGCAAATCACAAGGACTGGGATGTGAAACTCCCTCTGGTCCTCATGGCCATAAGAGCCACTCCACACACATCAACTGGCATCTCTCCCTTCGAGATGATGACCGGTCGACAAATGACTCTCCCTCTACACCTGTTGTACCAACCAGGCGACGCCGCCATGGCGACAGCCTACACTACACAACAATACATGAAAGATTTGAATGTACACCTCAGAAACACTTTTGCTTTCGCCCAGAAAAACCTGGAAAAATCCGCTGAAGGACGCAAGGCGTACTACGACCAGAAGGCCTCTCACAATGAACTCCAAGTGGGAGACAGAGTCTGGTACTATACGTTCGCTCCAGCAACCGGGAAAGGAGGGTCCGAGACCGGAACTCTCGCCCGCAAACTAATGCCCAGGTGGACTGGACCTCATCTGATAACAGACAAAGTGTCCTCAGTCGTCTACGAAATCAAAATCAGCAAAGGCCGCAAAGAGCCAATTGCTAAATGGGTACATCGAAATCAGATCAAACCTTACAAGGCGTTCAATGACTCCACAAAAGACAAAGATCTCACAAACACACCGACTTCATGGGATAATAAGGTCGTCCAAACACAAGTTAGTAAATAAACTAATCAGGTTTAAACTACCATAATTCCCACCCTATAAGTCGCATTGTCCAATTTGAACTTAGAAACGCTAAGCCTAAAACCCACAACAAAAACTAACCTTAACAACCGTTTAAATCCACGAGATTTAATTTGACCTCGGTCATAAAGTTGAGACCTGTTTTTCTTGTGTGTTGCACTTTGGAATCTGACGACAAGAGTGTGTCGAAGCAGTGAAACGTTGTTTCCTTGTTGTTTAGTCATTACTGTTGTCATTAGTTGAGATATTGTTTGGTTCTGAACACTCCCAGCCAAAAAGGTTTTGTATTAACATTGGTTAATGAATGATATGGATTTAACTATGCCAACATGCAGTTCGTTTTGTTAAATCTCAATCGTCGAAGAGTCAATGTAGTTTAAAGCTACTCAAGGTACCATAAACTACACTGGTCTCACAATTTCTAAATTGAACCGATTCGATCGTTTCTATTCTAGATTGTCTATTCATTTTGATGAGTCTCGCCATAGACTTCAAAATTTATTAGGAATACCAAATCCTACGTCGTTCGTCTAAAAGACAACAGACATTTAGATCAAACTATATTTCATTTTTCTATTTTAGTTTAACCTAAACTAAGTAATGAATGGAGGAATAGTTTGGAATTAGAGGCCTTCGTTACAGAAGCCCTCCAAAATTTTATAGGTATAGATTCCTATATCTAATTTTACAGAATTGATCCACCCCTTAATTGGTAATTGTAGCTGATCTAAACCATGATAGCTTACATACCAGGTGCATATAGGTAAGGCTTAATGTAAAATCCCAATCATAAGCCCACCTTAAAAACCACATAATTGCATGACACATAGAACCAGAGTGGCACTGACTGGAAACCAACCAGCCAACAACCTTCGATGTGGGGACCTGCAGCTCCAACGCTTGGTCTTCAACCTCCATCCAAGGGTCGCCTCCTCTGCGTCAATCGAGGGATCCCCTCTACATGCTGATTATGAAAACAATTGTTGCTGATCAATCAACAAAACTAATCGTTGTGGAATTACTGCTGTGGAATTACCGCTGTGGATTATAAGACTTTGCTTTCCAAAGGATCACAGACTTTGTTTT
>JBBPBX010050522.1:0-10476 GCA_038048925.1 Garcialebias charrua
GTTTTTCTATGATATTAGTGCTTGGTGTATTTTTAGTTGAGGTTTTTCTTAGTTCATATCTTAGATGTTATTAATTTTTATTTTTTTAACATTTTACTCACCATGGTAACCAGACATCTGGCAGACACAGCGACGTTTTCCAGCTGCAGCTCGTGGTGCGTTTGTGGCAGCAGGTTGAAGGTTTGTTGAGCAGCGAGCTCGTGGCGGATCAGAGACTCTGTTGGAGCCGTGGGGAGCTCTTCAGCTAACTGGGCCAGGTTCTGATGGTGACGACGGCGATGGTGGAGATGGAGATGGTAGCGTTGGGCGTGGGACTCCGGCAGATTGTCGGCATCATACTGAGAGAAGAGAGACGGAGGACGGCGAGTAGGAAGCGAAGCAGCTGCAGAACATTCTGAGGAGAGAAGGATGAAGAAGTTTGTTAACGAGCAGCTCGTCATGAAGCAGAGACTTCATCAGAGAAATGTTGAAGGTTTGTGTTGATGGACTGCTTCAGCAGGGCGTCACAAAACATCTGTCTTCTCTGTTTGAAACGGCAGGCAGAAATCTATTTTAAACACGCCGACCTCGAACGCATCATACCCCAGAGCGAGCACAGCAGGAGATCCATCTTTTGGAACGGGTCTGAGGGAAGCCCGGAACCGACTGGACCCAAACGTCACGGAGTCATTCATTCACCTGCAGCAGCTTCATGTTCCCAGAAGCTCAGCGGGCCCGGAGAACCCAACAGAACCGATTTAATTCAAGAACAAAAATCAATCAGAACAAGCAGCAAATAACCTGAAACGGTCACACAGTAGAAACCTGGACCCGACGGGTCAGGATTCCAGAACTAGACCAAAGAGGAATCGGAGCTTCTAGACCAGGGGTGTCAAAGTCAAATACACGAGGGCCAAAAAAACAAATTTGCAACAAGCCAAGGGCCGGACTGGTTCAATGTTTATTATAAGGAGGTGAAATAATAAAAAAAATCTTCTTTCAGCACTCTTTTCATTCAGTGTTTTCTTTTTGATGAATTTGTTTTATTTTGTCTCTTTTAAATGAATAAATAAAAGAATTAAATTAAATATTAAATAGCTTTACATCTGCTAAGTTCTTGGCATAAATCAACACAGACATGTTCCTGCTTTTAGTATTTTACATGGTTTTATAATATAGCTGTTTTTTTTTAATACAGTTTTTTTATGATTTTTAATTAAAGGGGACCACACATGCAAAATTCACTTTTTAATGTTTTTTTACTAAACTTTGGGTATTTACTTCATAAAAAAACAGTCCTTGTGCCAAAAAAATGCACCCAGTGGTTTATTTACTCTAAGTAGATTTATTTTACTGTGATGAAAACGGTTCGTTTTTGAAATAAAATGGAAGTCAATCGCGCCTGTGACGTCACAGGCGCGAGGACAACCCACCTCAAACCTGAGTCCAGCCCCTCACCTGGTTAGGCTCAACCCACTTCTGTATTAAACACATGACTGTTGTTTTTCATGATTTCATCTCATCTTTTGTTTATATGTTCTTAATTTCATGTGTACAGCACTTTGTTGCAGCTGTGTTTTTTTAAATGGCTTTATAAATAAAGTATAATTGTTATTTTTATGTTTTAGTTCAATTTTTAGTGTATTTGCGATCGCTGCCAACGCGCAGCCGGCAAAAATTAAACGAGCGGACCACAGGCGGAAGGACCGGGTTCGACGGGACCCTCTTCCGGCGCCATGGAGCGGAGCTTCAACTGTACAGCCTTGCTGCAGCCTCGCAGCAGCCTCGCAGCAGTGAGGACCTTCCCCTTACGGATTAATTTACGGGAGACACTTGGTGAACTTTGTGTTGTCTTGACTGGAACAGCGATAACGCCCAAAGTCTCCGAGCGGAGCTGGCGAAAACCGGAAGAGGAACAAGCTAACATTAGCTTCGGATTCGGGTGGTATAATGCTAAAAGGAGCAGCAAACTGCGGCGCGCTCAGACGGGTTTCGGTAAGTTATCTTAAGCTAGCACTAACAGTAAGTCAAATGAGTAATAAAAAAAGAGCTAATTTTAAAACAACAACACATTACAGATACTGGCTGTTATGAGGGCGTTAACAGATCTTTGAAGGGCGTGGACTTCAGAACTTCTATCAGAAACCGGTCGTTCAAAACGAAAGTTAAAAATGGCAGAATTAAAAAGGGTATAATTGATTATCTAAGAATTATTTTGTGCATTAAATTGAAGGAATAGGGTCTAGATAGCACACAGAAATAACATAAAAATTTAAAAAATGCATCTGAGGTCCGCTTTAATATGCTTTTTTTATGATTGTTTACTGTTGGCTGCAAGTATCAAGCTGTGATATCCTTCATTTTCTACAGTTGACAGCTGTTGGTCATTAATTATGATGAAGTTTAGCAACTTCTCAGTGAACATTTGAGCTCCGTGGCTTCAGCGGTGTGTTTTTATTGTTCAATCCGGGGCGGGCGCTGTGATTTGGGTCAGCCGCTCTCAGCCTGTCCCTCCTACGAGACGGTCAGACAGCGGGTCGGACTGGACGCAGCTGGCCGCGGTCGGTCTCCCTGTTTCGGTTCAGTGAGAGTGGCGTCCCGCTGAAGCCCCGGAGCTCGAATGTCCAACGTAAAACTAACTTGACCGTAGTTTAATGTGGCGCTATGGCTCTGCAGACAGTGCACGTTGCTGTCTTGCTGTGTTTAGTGTAAAATATAAAATACTTCACACAGCGGACATGTTACGATGAAAAGTTAGCTGTTAGCTAAAATGCTACTCACTCAGTCCTCACGTTGTAGCTGGCTGCAAACTGTGAAATTGATTTCCTGAATGTGACGCGAGGCGGGTCTTGTTACTCTGGGTTCATGAGACACGACTCCGGATCGGATCGGCCCCATCCCTACTACTGTTGCATTGTGGGGAATGTAGTGTTGGTGCATGCAAAACACCAGCGGGTGGCTGTGGCCTGCGGGCCGTTTCTAATAGTAATTAAATATCATCCAGGGGGCCATAGATAATTAATTTGCGGGCCGGATCTGGCCCGCGGGCCTTGACTTTTACATATGTGGTTTAGATTGTTGTCTGAAAGTCCAAACGCCAGGTTCTGTGATGATTTTAGACTTGATCGGGTTCTGGGATGGGTCTAGGCTTGGAACTTTTATGTAGTGGGGGTTCTTTACTTGAATCAGGGTTCAGTAATCGTTCTGGGCTTGGATCAGTTGCTGCCTTTAAGGACCGCATCTTTTCATGGGACATCAGAACGTTTTTAATGTAAAACCTCTGATCATATCCCAAACTCTGAGGAGGACAAGGAGGTTCTGACCCGAGGACGATGCAACACCTGAAACTTCATCACCTGGTCGCCTCATCGTCAGATCATCTTTATGAGCTGATGGAACTGTCCCCGAGTGGGAGGAACTGGAACCAGGAGCGGTTTTTGGGACCGTGTGGGTTTTGATGTGGAGTTCTGTCTCAGCGGGATGAAATAAATCGAAGGACGAGCGTCTCGTCTTCCTGGTAAAGCCGAGAACATCAGCAGGTAGAAGCAGAAGTCGGTTGGTCCTCCGAGACCCGTGAGGCTGACTCAGCGTCTCCTTCTGTCCGTAGCAACAGCGTCCTGGTTGATACGCCTGAAGCAGAGTTCTGATTGGACAGAACCACCTCTGAGGACTCTGCAAGCAAAGTGTGCATGTGTGTTTTGTTTCGGCTCATTATAACAGCTAAATGAATAGAGTAAATAATAAATCAGAGATGAGAGCACAGAGCCGCCTGACGGTGGTGGTTTTATGAAAAGTCAAATCCTCCGGCTGTATCTGTGGAACGTGCTGGAAGCTCCGTCTGCTCCTGTAATCAGCATCGCAGCTGAAGCATCGTCGTCACAAGAAGCTCCGTTTGACGCGCAGTTCCTCCATCTGCTGACCACGTGATGGATCAAATGTTCTCTAACCTATCGACGAAGCAAGTTCCTCCTCACAACAAAAATAAAGAAATGCACCATCTAATGGAGATAAACAAAGAAGACAGACACAGAAACTGGATGTGAAAACATGGTCCATCATCTTCCTCTTGTTCTGGACTCAGGTCTTGAGGTCCAGACGTCTCTTTCCACAGCCTCTTCCAGCTCTTCGGGGAGGACTCCAAGGTGTTCCCACACCAACTGAGAGACGTTGTCTCTCCAGTGTGTCCTGGGTCTTCCCCAGGGTCTCCTTCCAGTCTCACATGCTCAAAGTGCCTCCCTAGGGAAGCGTCCAGAAAGCATTCTTACCAGATGACCAAACCACGTCACCTGGATCCTCTCGATGTGGAGGAGCAGTGGTTCTACTCAGAGTCGCTCCTGATATGTTCCCGTCTTTGATTTTGTACATCTACCTTATAATGTTTTTGCTACTTTTTTCTTTTTCTTTTGTTTATTGTTTAATGTAATTTTATCATTGATGTTCATCGTTCTTTAGTTTGTAGCAGGTCGCTTTCGTAAATGAGCCCTCGAAGCTCAATAAGATTTACCTGACTAAATAAAGGTTGAATGAATGATAACTGATCTTCTCACCCTGTCTCTAAGGGAGAGTCTAGCTACCCTGCAGAGGATCAACCTCCTGTATTCATGATTAAGTGTCCTTGGGTGTCCTGAAAGGCGCTTTTAAATAAAATGATTATTATTATTATTATTATTATTATGATCTCATTCTTTCAGTCTCTACCAGAGTTCATGACCAGAGGGGAGGGGAGGAATGTAGACCGACCGGTGAACAGAGAGCTTTGTCTTACAGCTCAGTTCCCTCTTCACCACAATGGACCGGTACAGAGTCCACAATACTGCAGACACTGCACCAATCTGCCTGTCAACATCATGTTCCATTCTTCATGTGTTGCCTGTTGTTTGCTTGTTTGTACAGCACTTTGGTTGGCTTTGTCACTGTTTTAAGTGCTCTGTAAATAAAATGGTACGGTATTCTTCTCTCACTCATGAACAAAACCCAGAGATACTTGAACTCCTTCACTTGAGGCAAAACCTCACCCTCGACCTGAACTTTCCCCGGTTGAGGACCACGGCCTCAGATTTGGAGGTGCTGGTTCTCATCTCAGCTGCTTCACCCTCGGCTGTGAACCGCTCCAGTGAGAGCTGAAGATCACGGCACGATGACGCTAACAGGACCACATCATCTGCAAAATGCTGGTAAAGATTCTCAGTCGTCCAGGACATGATAAAATCAAAAAAGGCGTTCAATACAGAACAACTGGACTTTATTTGTAACAGAAAGACGTTTCGCTTCTCATCCGAGGAGCTTTATCAATTCAGTGAGCAGACTGTGAGAGAGAGAAGTTATAAACAGGATAAGCCACTGACACGCACCAACATATGTAAATTGGAAGCTAACACCCACACATACTTGGGATAACACGTACCTGTGACCCATTCAAAGTTCAGTGTGTGAAAACAGAGCTTACAGAAAACACACACACATCCTACTGTATGTAAATTGACAAGTCACACCTCACAAATTAAGGATTAGGATGAGAAGCGAAACGTCTTTCTGTTACAAATAAAGTCCAGTTGTTCTGTATTGAACGCCTTTTTTGATTTATCATCTGCAAAGAACAGAGATTGAATCCTGAGGCCACTGAACTGGACTCCCTCCACCCCCTGGCTGCACCGAGAAGTTCTGTCCATTAAGTTATGAACCGAATTGGTGACAACAAGCAGCCCTGGAGGAGACCACCTCCCACCCTGAAGGGTCCGACTTACTACTGGCAATGAGAACTAAGAATGTGCGAAATGGCCTGAAATTCATATCACGATATGTATTGTGAAGGGTGGCGATAGCGATATATATCGCGATAAGGGTGGCGATAACGATATATATCGCGATATGTTTTTGGTATTAAACTTGCAATAGAAATAAATAAAAAAGCATAGGGTGTCCTTTTGCCATAATTTATTTTGAAAACTGTTATACCACAAAATAATCTCTATTAAGAAAATTTCACTACTAGGTCCAGAGAGTTTTTAAATAATTAACAACTCAAGCATTAGGCTTCTTTCTTGTAGTGCAAAACAGTGCAAAATATATCTTGTGTAGTTTTAGCCATAAGTTTTAAACTAAAGAATATGTTGTTAACTCTTAACAGTTTGAGACGCCCACTAGAGACTGAAGGAGACGCCGCGTCTCCTTCAGCTTTAAGGAGAGCTGACAAGGCAACCATTTTCCTCTGTGGCTTTGATCAGAGGGTCTCGCAGTAAAGTCACACAACACAGCGTTCTGTTCACAGATCAGAGAGCAGGTTTCTCTAATGCTTACTTTAACTTTTGACACAAAAAAAAAACTTTCTACGGAACGCAGAGAACGCTTTATCAATTCATTGAATTGATAAAGCTTTTCGGATGAGAAGCGAAACGTCTTCTGTTACAAATAAAGTCCAGTTGATCTTGAATTGAACGCCTTTTTGATTTAGCCGGTATAAGACAGATCTCTATCGTAGGCTAAATTTATATCGTTTCTACCGGGTACCGGTTATATCGCGCATCCCTAATGAGAACCAAACTCTCACACTGCTTGTACAGGGACTGAACAGTTCGTAACAACGGGCCCCCAATCCCATACCCACAGTGCACCCCGAGGAACACGGTCGAAAGACTTCTCCAAGTCCACAAAACACATGTAGACTGGATGGGAAAACTCCCATGACCCCTTGAGGACCCTAATGAGGGTAAAAAGCTGATCCGGTGTTCCACAGCTAGAACCAAGCCCGCATTGTTCCTCCTGGATCTGAGGTTTGACCAACGATTGGACTCACTTCTCCAGTACCCCTGAATAGACCTTACCTGGGAGGCTAAGGAGAGTGATTTCCTGTAACTGGAGCACACTCTCCGGTCCCCCTTTTAGAAGAGGAGAACCACCACCCTAGTCTGCCAAGCCAGTGGCACTGCCCCCAATGTTCACACGATGTTGCAAAGGCGTGTCAACCAAGACAACCCCACAACATTCAGCACTTTAAGGAACTCGGGGTGGATCTCGTCCACCCCTGGAGTCCTACCGCCGCGCAGCTTTTCACTACCTCAGTGACCTCAGCCACAGTTATGGGCAGACCAACAACAAAGTCCTCGACTCTGCTTCCTCCATGGAAGATGTGCCAGTGGGATTGAGAAGGTCAGAGAAGTATTCCTTCCACCTCCCGATTACATCACTGGTTGAAGTAAACAGCACCCACCCTCACTGAACTCTTTGATAGTAAAGAGCTGCTTTCTAGGGGCGGCCGTGGCACAGTGGTAATGGCAGTCGACCCACGATCGGAAGGTTGGAGGTTTGAATCCCACGTCCGCTCATCATGTGTCGTTGTGTCCCTGGGCAAGACACTTAACCCCCGAGTTGCTCCCGGTATGTCTGGATGGCGCCTTGCAAGGCAGGCTACCAC
Source organism: Garcialebias charrua (assembly GCA_038048925.1). Lineage (NCBI taxonomy): Eukaryota > Metazoa > Chordata > Actinopteri > Cyprinodontiformes > Rivulidae > Garcialebias > Garcialebias charrua. The sequence continues at coordinate 7,391 of JBBPBX010050522.1, forward strand.
TACCGGTGTATGAATGTGTGTATGAATGGGTGGATGGCTGGTATTGTAAAGTGCTTTGGGGCTCCTCACAGGGGGCTGGAAAGCGCTATATAAATAAGCTCCATTTACCATTTACCATTCTCCTCCTCCTCAGCCGCCTGATGGTTTGCCAGAATCTCCTCAGAGCCGATAGTCTCTATCCAAGGCCTCACAGAACTCCACCCACATACGAGCCTCCTCCTCAGAGCCGTTAGCCTCCTCCTCCGAGCCGTTAGCCTCCTCCTCCGAGCCGTTAGCCTCCTCCTCCGAGCCGTTAGCCTCCTCCTCCGAGCCGTTAGCCTCCTCCTCCGAGCCGTTAGCCTCCTCCTCCGAGCCGTTAGCCTCCTCCTCCGAGCCGTTAGCCTCCTCCTCCGAGCCGTTAGCCTCCTCCTCCGAGCCGTTAGCCTCCTCCTCCGAGCCGTTAGCCTTCTACTGCGAGTCGTTAGCCTTCTCCTCCGAGTCGTTAGCCTTCTCCTCCGAGTCGTTAGCCTTCTCCTCCGAGTCGTTAGTCTTCTCCTCTGAGCAGTTAGCCTTCGAGCCATTAGCCTCCTCCTCTGAGCCGTTAGCCTCCTCCTCTGAGTCGTTAGCCTCCTCCTCCGAGTCGTTAGCCTCCTCCTCCGAGTCGTTAGCCTCCTCCTCCGAGTCGTTAGCCTCCTCCTCCGAGTCGTTAGCCTCCGCCTCCGAGTCGTTAGCCTCCGCCTCCGAGTCGTTAGCCTCCGCCTCCGAGTCGTTAGCCTCCGCCTCCGAGTCGTTAGCCTCCTCCTCCGAGTCGTTAGCCTCCTCCTCCGAGTCGTTAGCCTCCTCCTCCGAGTCGTTAGCCTCCTCCTCTGAGTCGTTAGCCTCCTCCTCCGAGTCGTTAGCCTCCTCCTCTGAGTCGTTAGCCTCCTCCTCCTCTGAGCCGTTAGCCTCCTCCTCCTCTGAGTCGTTAGCCTCCTCCTCCGAGTCGTTAGCCTCCTCCTCCGAGTCGTTAGCCTCCTCCTCCGAGTCGTTAGCCTCCTCCTCCGAGTCGTTAGCCTCCTCCTCCGAGTCGTTAGCCTCCTCCTCCGAGTCGTTAGCCTCCTCCTCCGAGTCGTTAGCCTCCTCCTCCGAGTCGTTAGCCTCCTCCTCCGAGTCGTTAGCCTCCTCCTCTGAGTCGTTAGCCTCCTCCTCCTCTGAGCCGTTAGCCTCCTCCTCCTCTGAGCCGTTAACCTCCTACTATAACAGATAGCGAGGCTGCAATCTATGACCCTGGGCGTCCTGGTGCCAAGTGAACTTAAGGACATACTTATGTTAGAACATGGTGTTTGTGAAGGACAAACTACGACTAGCACAGAAGTCCAACAACAGAACTTGCACCGCTCGGGTTCATATCAGACACAGTTCCTCCCAAGCATGCCCCTCCAGGTCGTTACCCACGTGGGCTTTTAAGTGAAAACGTGATTTCCTCTAAAATTATTCAGACGTTCAAGGATGCAGCTGAAGCGTCCTGCAGCCACAATGAACAGCTAGATGTCAACTACAAACCCAAAACTCCAGAAAACACCTGTGCACAAACTGAACCAGTTTTCCTCCAAACTCATTTCACCTTTAAGCTGAATATTTTTTTTTTTTTTTAACACCGTGGACTGACTCAATGTGGTTTAAATCACAGCTGGATCAGTAATTTCTGGTGTTCCACACGATTCAGGACTAGGACCACTGTCTTTCTCAGTACGCATGAAAACCTGCTTCACATCATTTTAAAATATTTGCCATTATAACAAAGGACACTCAGCAGTTTCTGAATGATTTTAACTTTTTGCTTCTGACTTCAAACACAAAAAGAAGTTGATGGTTTTAGCTCAAAAAACAAAAATACTTTTTAATCCAAAATCTTCTGTAGTTCTTCTCATCATTGGTTTAGTAGTAAAAACTACTTTTTAATCCAAAATCTTCTGTAGTTCTTCTCATCATTAGTTATTAGTAAAAACTTGCGAAAGGTTTTCACACATAAACAGTAAGTTCTGCAGAAATGCTGAAACAGAAACTGGCATCAACTTTCCTCTTTACAGAACAAAAGTAATTCTGGACATTTTAAGGAATTTGAGAATGAGTTTGTTAAAAAACTTTTTGTAAAGTTTAAACAATCCAAATGTCAGCGAGACGTCAGACTCTAGTTTAACATTCTGTATTAAAATAATTTTAAAATCCTCCAACTTAACCAGGACTGGCGCTTATCCAGCACTAAAACTAAAAACCATTGCTGTCTGTGTCGAAACGTCTCAGTTTGTTGTGAATTTTAATCCATGAGATACAAAGTTCTCCTGCCTCGGAGCTCCTAAGAGAACCACGTTGGATTTATTTTGTATGACTACCAGACAAATAAACTTCAAGAAACACAATCGAGGTTTACTCAGCTTCTTTATAGAAACTAAGAGCCCAAGCTATTTTATCATTTTTTGTTATTTCTGTCTATTTTTCATGATTTTATTTTAGTATTTTATTTCATGTTGTACCGTAATCATCTTTGTATTACCGTACTTACTTTAGAATTTATTGTGTTAACATATGTATTCCTGTTTTAATAAATGAAAATGTTTATGGTTTATTGCACACTAACCTCCAGTTCATTTAGTTACAAGGTTTAAAATAATTTCTATTATTTAAAACTGAATATTAATGTCCGTCTGGATCAGATTTATATATTTAAAAAGAAACAACAACTTGTTTTAGCCAGGTTAACAACTAGACCAGGTGTCTGCAATCTGCGGCTCTGGAGCCACATGCGGCTCTTTCAAGCTTTGACCAAAATTAACATAAAACTGATTTTTATTGGTTGTTATACAAACAAAAATTAAGCTAGTTTTAGCCATTTTAATTTTTCTGCTTTGTGGTCATTTATTTTGCACATATGCCATTACTAGAACTAATACAAGGAATAAAATGCTCACTTTAATTTTATGCTTTATTTCTATACTTGTTTTTTTCAGCAATTAAAAAGGATCACATAGGTCGTCTGCATAGTTAATAATTTGTTTAAATAAAAGAATTTGGTTAAAAAATACAATTAATTTTTTTCTTCTTTACAAAAATCTGGTCTTTTATTTTGT
>JBBPBX010050523.1:7463-24944 GCA_038048925.1 Garcialebias charrua
CAGTGCAGCACCCAGATTAGCAGTTATTAGTTTAGAACTCACAGTTTCAGCAGCCTGCAGCAATCAGATCCACCATCCGAAGAGGTCCACTCACTAGATCAGACGCAGTCCAGCCAGCACCGCACTCAGCTCCAGTGGCTCCAGGCCCAGCTCCGACCCCCACCAGAACCGATGCAGCCTAGTTAGCACAGCACGTAGCTCCAGGCCCAGCTCCGAAGCCCGCTCAGCCCCAAGCGGCGGTCCCCCGGCTCTCCCACGGCGATCCGTCCAGCTCGAAACTCCAGGCCGCGGTCCTCCGGTTCTCCCACGACTCTCAGGCGGCGTTCACGTTCGGCCCACTCGCGGTGCCTGGCCCCGGCTCTCTCACGGCTCCCAGCCCAGCTCGAACTCCAGGCCGCGGTCCTCCGGTTCTCCCACGACTCTCAGGCGGCGTTCACGTTCGGCCCACTCGCGGTGCCTGGCCCCGGCTCTCTCACGGCTCCCAGCCCAGCTCGAACTCCAGGCCGCGGTCCTCCGGCTCTCCTACGGCGCTCCAGGCGGCGTACACGGCGCTCGGCTCACTCGTGGTGCCCGGCCCAGCTTAAAGTTCCAGGCGGCGTATACCACGCTTGGCCCACCACCGCGCTACCACTGTAGCGTGTTTTGTTGTGTTCTTTCACTGCAACAAAGCACCCCAGCGTGCCGGCCCGCTTTTCTTCGTAATAACCAGCGTATTCTCCGGTTTATTTGTTTACGAAGCCTGCAACTACAGCACCCGGTTACGGTGAGCTAGCTCGGTTAGCTTTGATTAGCCCGGTTTGTAGCTACGCTAGGCTAACTCTCGGCAAAAACTCACGGACACGTTGGCTTGTAGATTCATAATTCTGGATCGCAAGTTCCAGTCCAATTTCCGCAGCTTTTTCAACGCTCCTCTCTGTACATCTCTGCACATCCAGCGCAAAAAAGCTCTCCGAATACTCCTTTTGGAGGTAATACTGGCAGGAGCCCGACTAAACACGTCCACTCTGTTCAGCCGCCATCTTGTCAAAATAATGAAATGTAAATAATGAATGTAGTAAAACATCTTACAGACAAGAGATCGAAAGACTGGGTAGACATGGATATGATGTTTGTAAAGGACATAATGAGCCATATTATTGAGCCGTTCACATACATATGTAACTTATCATTTTCAACAGGAATTTTTCCAGATAATATGAAAGTAGCTAAGGTCGTTCCTCTTTTTAAAAATGGTGATAAATGTGTATTCAACAATTATAGACCTATATCCTTGTTACCACAGTTTTCAAAAATTCTTGAAAAACTATTTGTAAACAGACTAGACCAATTTATAGATAAACAAAATATTCTAAGCAACAGTCAGTATGGGTTTAGATCAAAAAACTCTACATCAATGGCTCTCATGGAATTAATGGAACAAATAACTACTGCTGTCGATCAAAAACAACATTGTATCAGTATCTTTGTTGATTTAAAAAAAGCATTCGATACTATTGATCACACCATTCTCCTTGAAAAACTGAACAAATATGGTATTAGAGGACCAGCATTACAGTGGGTATCTAGCTACTTAAAAAATAGGAAACAATTTGTACAAATAAATGATGTAAGATCTGACCTCTGTAATATCACATGTGGAGTTCCCCAAGGCTCTGTACTTGGACCAAAGCTTTTTATTTTATATGTGAATGACTTGGTAAATGTGTCAGGACTCCTTAAATGTGTACTTTTCGCTGATGATACCACTTTTTTCTGTTCAGGTGAAGATATAGAACAAATGTTAGAATTGATAAAGACAGAATTTGTCAAGATACAAACTTGGTTTAAAATAAATAAATTATCATTAAATCTAGAAAAAACTAATTACATGATATTCGGTAATAAAAAGAAAACTGTTGATGTTCCACTCAAAATTGAGGATGTTGAGATTTGTAGAGTGAATGAGGTGAAGTTTTTGGGTGTTATCATTGATGACAAACTGACATGGAAACAACACATAAATTCTGTAAGAATAAAAATAGCTAGATCGATAGCAGTACTGTACAAAGTCAGAGACCTATTGAATGATAAAGCTCTGTATTTGTTGTATAACACAATCATTGTTCCACACTTAATCTATTGTATTGATGTTTGGGGGAAAGCGTGTAAAACAATCACAAAGCCTATTTTTGTATTACAGAAAAGAGCTGTAAGAATTATCACTAGAAAGCATTACCGTCATCCATCAAGTACATTATTTTATCAACTAAAATTATTGAAGTTCCATGATTTGGTAGACTATAATATTTTATCAGTTATGTATAGAGCTCAAAATAATGCATTACCTTTAAATATCCAAATGCACTTTGTTAAAAGACAAAGTTGTTATAATCTTAAGGGAACAGAGTTGTTTGTAAAACCACAATTCAGAACCAGTTTGAAGGGACGTTCTACCTCAATCCAGGGAATTAGATTATGGAATGGCTTGGAGAATGTAGTTAAAAATGCCAAGTCAATGTTTACATTTAAAAAAATGATCAAAACAAATGTGTTAAAAAATATATGTGAAATAACGTAATGTGTATTGTATTAGTTAGAAAATTAGAAAGAGTTAGTCATTTTGTACTGTTAGTTAGAAAATTAAAAAGAGTTAGTAATTTTGTACTGTTGGTTGAAGAATATTATTGTTTAACCTGACTGTTGGAAAAAGTTGGTTGAAGATTATTATTGTTTACATGGTTTGACTACTGTTGTTTAATCTGATTGTTGGAGATAAGGGGCAGATATAATAAGATTTATTCTTCTTTCTGCCACCTTTCATTTTTTTACATTTTGTACACTATCATTATGAGATTGCCTTGTATTGTTTCTTTTGTAAAAAAAATGAACAAATTTAATAAACATAAACATAAACAAACATTTTATTACGCAAAAAACATTTTGGTTTCAGAAATCTTTGGATATTGTCACAACAAAGCAAAGACCTTCAGTAAAACTTAAAGCTGCTTTTAGCAGTAAAAAAATAGCACTTTGAAATATATTTCTATCAGTATTACATTACACCCATTATGTTCCAATGTCAACTTCAACAGAAAATTCTCAAAGTACAAAGCAATCAAACTTCAAATTGTCTGGGTAGTAGATCCATCCATCCATCCATTTTCTTCCGCTTATCCGGGGTCGGGTCGCGGGGATAGCAGCCTAATGGTGCATTCACACCTAACAGCGTTTCAACGGCAGGAGCGTCCAGCTTACATGCAAAGTCAATGGGGGACGCGCTTCCAGCCGCGTCTTGGCGTTGGGCGTCACGTCACGTGCGTGTTGAGCATGATGGAAAGCGTTTTTCCGTGCACGTGAACCCGCGTCAGCCTCCAAAGCACACGTTGATTGAGCTGAAGATTTCGCGGTTCAAACGTTCAAACGCCGTTCAACTCTCCCTGATTGGTTGATCAGGGAGAGTCGGGGGGAGAAGAGAGGGGGTCAGGGGGAGAGGGGGAGAGTCCCTATGTGACGCGGAAACGATATTGCGCAACTATGTGACATATTGTTTGTGGGACACAGAAAAAACCTGCGGAGTCATGACTATGGAAAAGAAACTCATTGTAGCTGTGTGTTCGCGACAAGTCCTTCACGACCAGTCAAGTCTGCTCTACAGAGACAGAAATAAAAAGCTCCTCGCCTGGCGGAGTGCAATGAGGACTTGGTATACCAGTAAGCTCCTCCCACACACCCTACAGCAGTTTCGCGTTCTGGCAATCTGGTCTGGACACCAAGTGCGTCCACTTGCGTGCGTGACAAGCTTTTTGGAAGTTGAAACGCTGTTCGGTCTGGACGTACCATAAGTAGGGAGGCCCAGACTTCCCTCTCCCCAGCCACTTGGAGCAGCTCCTCTGGGGGAATCCCAAGGCGTTCCCAGGCCAGCCGAGAAACATAGTCCCTCCAGCGTGTCCTGGGTCTTCCTCTGGGTCTCCTCCCGGTGGGACATGCCCGGAACACCTCACCAGGGAGGCGTCCAGGAGGCATCCTAACCAGATGCCCGAGCCACCTCAACTGGCTCCTCTCGATGTGGAGAAGCAGCGGCTCTACTCCGAGTCCCTCCCGGATGACTGAGCTTCTCACCCTATCTCTAAGGGAGAGTCCAGCCACCCTGCGGAGAAAACTCATTTCAGCCGCTTGTATCCGAGATCTTGTTCTTTCGGTCACAACCCAAAGCTCATGACCATAGATGAGGGTGGGAACGTAGATCGATCGGTAAATTGAGAGCTTTGCCTTTTGACTCAGCTCTCTCTTCACCACGACAGACCGGTACAGCGCCCGCTTCACTGCGGATGCTGCACCTATCCGCCTATCGATCTCACGCTCCAGTTTTCCCTCATTCGTGAACAAGACCCGAGATACTTAAACTCCTCCACTTGGGGCAGGACCTCCTCCCCGACCCGGAGAGGGCATGCTACCCTTTTCCGGCTCAAGACCATGGCCTCGGATTTGGAGGAACTGATCCTCATCCCGGCCTTATCACACTCGGCTGCAAACCGCTCCAGCGAAAGCTGTAGATCACAATCTGATGAAGCCAATAGGACCATATCATCTGCAAAAAACAGAGAAGTGATTCTAAGGCCACCAAAACAGATCATCTCAACACCTTGGGATCGATAAAATCGATAAAATCGATAAAAGTTATGAACAGAATCGGTGACAAAGGGCAACCTTGGCGGAGTCCAACTCTCACTGGAAACGAGCCTGACTTACTGCCGGCAATGCGGACCAAGCTCTGACACCAGACGCACAGGGACCTAACAGCCCATATCAATGGGCCTGGTACCCCATACTCCCGGAGTACCCCCCACAGAACCCCCCGAGCGATGCGGTGAAATGCCTTTTTCAAGTCCACAAAGCACATGTAAACTGGTTGGGCAAACTCCCATGCGACCTCCAGGACCCTGCTGAGGATGTAGAGCTGGTCCAGTGTTCCACGACCAGGACGAAAACAACACTGATCCTCCTGAATCCGAGGTTCGACTATCCGACGGACCCTCTTCTCCAGAACCCCTGAATAGACCTTACCAGGGAGGCTTAAGAGTGTGATCCCCCTATAGTTGGAACACACCCTACGGTCCCCCTTTTTGAATAGGGGAACCACCACCCTAGTCTGCCAATCCAAGGGAACTGCCCCCGATGTCCACGCGATATTGCAGAGTCGCGTAAGCCAACACAACCCCACAACATCCAGAGCCCTAAGGAACTCAGGGCGAATCTCATCCACCCCGGAGCCTTGCCACGCGGAGCTTTTTAACCACCTCGGTGACCTTAGCACCAGAGATTGGAGAGCCCGACCAAAAGTCCCCAGGCTCCGCTTCCTCAGTGGAAGACATGCCAGTAGGATTGAGGAGGTCTTCGAAGTATTCCGTCCACCGACTCACAACTTCCCGAGTTGAGGTCAACAGCACGCCATCCCCACCATAAATGGTGTTGGTCGCATACCGCTTTCCCCCCCTGAGACGCCGGATGCTGGACCAGAATCGTCTTGAAGCCGTACAGAATCATGCTCCATGGCCTCTCCAAACTCCTCTCACGCCCGAGTTTTTGCCTCAGCAACCACCCGAGCCGCATGCCGCTTGGACTGTCGGTACCTATCTGCTGCTTCCGGGGTCCCACAGGCCAAAAGGCCCAATAGGACTCCTTTTTCAGCTTGATAGCATCTCTCACTGCCGGTGTCCACCACCAGGTTCGAGGGTTGCCATCACGACAGGCACCAACAACCTTACGACCACAACTCTGATAAGCTGCCTCGACAAAAGAGGCGCGGAACATGGCCCATTCAGACTCAATGTCCCCAGCCTCCCTCGGAATGTGTTCAAAGCTCTCCCGGAGGTGGGAGATAAAGCTCTGTCTTACGGGAGACTCTGCCAAACGTTCCCAGCAGACCCTCAAAATACATTTGGGTCTGCCAGGTCTGACCAGCATCCTCCCCCACCATCGGAGCCAACTCACCACCAGGTAGTGGTCAGTGGACAGCTCCGCCCCTCTCTTCACCCGAGTGTCCAGGACATGCGGCTGCAGATCAGATGAGACGACAACAAAGTCTATCGTTGAACTGCAACCTAGGGTGTCCTGGTGCCAAGAGCACATATGTACACCCTTATGCATGAACATGGTGTTCGTTATGGATAATCCATGACGAGTACAGAAGTCCAATAACAGAACACCACTAGGGTTCAGATTAGGGGGGCGTTCCTCCCAACCACACCCCTCCAGGTCTAACTGTCATTGCCCACGTGAACGTTGAAGTCCCCCAGTAGAACAAGGGAGTTCCCAGGAGGCGCACTCTCTAATACCTCCTCCAAGTACTCCAAAAAGGGTGGGTAATCTGCGCTGCCGTTTGGCGCATAGGCACAAACAACAGTCAGAGCCCGTCCCCCCACACATAGGCGAAGGGAGGCTACCCTCTCGTTCACCGGGGTGAACCCCAACGTACAGGCACCAAGATGGGGGGCAACAAGTATGCCCACTCCTGCTCGGCGCCTCTCACCAGGGGCAACTCCAGAGTGGAAGAGTGTCCAACCCCTCTCAAGGAAACTGGTTCCAGAGCCAGAGCCATGCGTTGAGGTGAGTCCGACTATTTCTAGCCGGAACCTCTCAACCTCACACACTAGCTCAGGCTCCTTCCCCACCAGAGAGGTGACATTCCATGTCCCAATGGCCAGCTTTTGTAGCCGAGGATCAGACCACCAGGGTCCCCGCCCTCGGCCACCACCCATCCCACATTGCACCTGACCCCTTTGGCCCCTCCCATAGGTGGTGAGCCCATGGGAAGGGGGACCCACGTCTCCTCTTCGGGCTGTGCCCGGCCGAGCTCCATGGGTAAAAGCCCGGCCACCAGGCGCTCGCCAACGTGCCCCACCTCCGGGCATGGCTCCAGAGTGGGGCCCCGGTGACCCGCGTCCGGGCGAGGGAACATTGATTCCATTAGTGTTACTCATCATTGGGGTCTTTGGGCTACACTTTGTCTGTAGTAGATCAAAGATGTAAATAATGTTAGAACACGTTTTTTTAAGATTGATATATACAGACCATAAACATTTCACACAAGCATCCACTTCCTTTTCCTCTGAGGATCTCTTGCAATACATATACAATTATGTATCTTCTTATGTAGAAAATTGTTTGAATGACAAATTGTTGTAATACTAGGATAGAAACAATGTTCAACAGTAGTGCTTTAACAGATTAACCGAGTTTTCGACAGATCGAGTGCTTTGACTTCTATCGAGGCTTTTTTGTCCACCTCGAGTACTTGTAGTGATGTCATCACGTCGCGGTAACGTCAGTATGTCACATCACGTGATAAAAACCGAGCGCGAGGTAGCTTTTAGCTTTTAGTAGACGCTACAAAATGGAGTCCTTTGTGCGCACGGATGTTAATGGAGCAGGCCCAGTCTTGTCAGAAAGGTAAAACAGTTTATATTTTATAAATTGCCTACTCATTGAATCATACTGTTGATTTTCTTTTCTTTGAACACCGTAGTAGATTATGACAGCAGGGGGCAGTGTTGCATTGCAGGTCACATATATAACACGGCCGAAACGGCGTCCTCTCTCTCGTTTCACAAACAAAAAGCAACAAATATTCATCTCTCTAGACCTATTAAAAACCTATAAACACAATCTCTAAAAGTAAACCTAAATTACACAGCACTGCAGGCGGTGGTACGGTGTGGCTGTGGCCCCATTTGTTTTTTAAGTTTCGTTTCAGCGCCTTACTTTCACTTTTAATATTAACACGGATAGCACTGAGATGAATGTTGAAATCCTCTTGTGCCTCTGTAAGGTTAGGACCGGAGAAGCCTTTCATGAGCCATGGGAGTAGTGGATAGGCCGGGTCTCCAACTATCAGTAGAGGCACACCGACCCCCTCCACGTTGGCTTTAGGGTGTCTCTCAGGAAATCTGTGAAGTACAGTGAAACATTAGGCCGACATTACTAGGCTAGCATAAAACAGCAAGGATCTGCAATGTTTGACATACAAAGATATGTTTTGCACCACAAGTCCAGCTGAATAAAATAAATGTAACAGTCACAAGTCTTACTTGAATAAAAATATTAATGTTAAAAAGTAGTCATATGGAGAAGGTGCTATTTACGGGGTGTGGTCGTAAGATGGAGTAAGTCGCACTTGCCAGTGCTCCGGTTAAAACTTATTTTTTAGCACCACCAAGCCCTCTACATCTACTTTTTTTTGCCTATTATCACGCACACAACTTCCATCAAACATCTCTTTTAAAGATTTTAAATTAAAAATGTCTCAAAAGTCGACAAGATCGAAGAAGGACGCTGAGAAGGATGACGCTGGCCTAATAAACCCTCGAGGCAATTACCTCGCTGCTTGAGGAGCACCGCGGGCGCTGTCAGCTGAGTTCAAACAAACTTTTAGTCAGCTGGATCTCAAACTGGACCAGACCCGGCTGGCGGTGGAGGAACACGGCCAGCGTGTGTCATCACTGGAACTTGTCACTAACGACCTGAGCCAGCGCATGTCGGAGGTGGAAAACACCTGCTCAACTCTGCAGGAGGAAAACACCAGACTAAAATCTAAACTAGCGGATTTAGAAAGTCGAAGCAGACGGCAGAATATTCGTGTTCTGGGTTTACCGGAGTCTATTGAGAGCGGACCTCCCACAGACTTCTTCTCCAACCTGCTGTGTGACATCTACGGGCGTGACACGCTTCCTTCTCCACCCGAACTGGACCGGGCCCATCGAACCCTCGCCCCGAAACCCGCCTCGGACCAGCGGCCGTGCCCGGTTATCCTGCGAGTGCACCGGGTCCAGGTGAAGGAGATCCTGATCAGGGAGGCTCGACGTAGAGGTAAACTTGAATACCGGGGGAAACCGGTGCGGATCGTGGAGGATTACAACCCAGAAGTCCTTAACCAGCATGTGGAATATAAGGAAGTGATGGCTGCGCTGTACTCTCTGGGTCTAAAACCTGCTCTGCTTTTTCCTGCTCGACTCCGCGTGACTTTACCTGATGGACATAGAAAGTGGCTGGGCTCTGTCGAGGAGGCGCAGAAGTTCATGGACACCTTACCTCAGGCTTCATAGCGCAAGTAACATTTAAACTTTTCTTTTTACTGATGAGCAACGCGCTGTTCCCGCACTGGCTTTGATTATTACACTAAACTATTGTTTACATGAGGTGACAAACAGATGAGCAGGACTCTGCCCATACTCTCATTATCTGAGACTTTTTAGTTTTTACTGCAGCTTTTTTGGTTTTGTATTTAAGCACATAAATAATTGAAGTATTCTTGTATAAAAATGGGTGAAATATATAATGTTTTCAATATATTATTTTGAACTATTAACATTTTTCCTCTTCTCGTTTACCTGTTGACTATCTTGAGCTGAATCTTGGGTTAGTCCTGGATTGATTGATAATTAATTTGAGATTAGGATTAATTTAACTTTAGGTTTGTATATGTATGCGTGATTACCGGTACACATTTATGTGTAGACATTTTTTGGCCTTGCATACTTTAAACTAGTTTGTGAGGTGCTTATAATTTTTTCAATTTTTTTATCCCCCCCCCTTTATGATACTGGAGCCCTAGTTTAAAAGTTAGACAGGACAGGAGTTACCTCAGCCTTTACAGCGCAAGTACAGTAATATTTAACTTTTCTTTTGACTGATGTGCAACGCGTTGTTCCCGCACTGGCTTTGTCTATGTTTAGACTAAACTTTTGTTTACATGAGGTGACGAACAGATGAGCAGGACTCTGCCCATACTCTGATTATCTGAGACTTTCTTTTTTTGGTGGGGCTTTTTGGTTCTGTATTTAGGCACATAAATAATTGAAGTAGGCCTATTCATGTATAAAAATGGATGAAATATATAATGTTTTCAATATATTATTTTGAACTATTAACATTTTTCCTCTTCCTGTTTACCTGTTGACTATCTTGAATTGAATCTTGAATTGGTCTTGGACTGATTGAAGATTTAATTTAGGATTAGGATTAATTTAACTTTGTTTATATGTGTGTGCGTGATCACACATCTATGTGTACATTTTTGGCCTTGCATGAGGTGCTTATACATTTTTTTCCCTCTTATGATACTGGAGCACTAGTTTAAAAGTTAGACAGGAGACTTATTTTTAATTTCTATGGAGCTTGCTGCTTCTGTTTTTTGCAGCTGTCCAGGGTGGGAAAGGGAGGGGGTGGGGGGTCCATCACTGCCATTAATTTATATTTTCTTTCACTTTGCCAAGAACTGCACAGCCATCAACACATTAGACTGTATTACCTACCTTTCTTATACAAATTATTAGTAATATGAGTGGTCAGTTGGTGTTGTCAAGCTGGAACGTCAAAGGTTTGAACCACCCCGTCAAGAGAAGGAAGGTGCTTTCTCATTTAAAACAGTTAAAAACAGGCATTGCTTTCCTGCAGGAGACTCACATTAGAAGTGACGATAGCAAACGATTACTGCAAACATGGCACGGGCAGAGTTTCCATTCCTCATTTCGAGCAAAGGCTCGGGGCGTCTCGATCCTCATCAGTCAAGACATTTCATTTGAACCTTTTCAAGTTAACTCAGATAAATATGGTCGTTTTGTGATTGTTTCCGGTAAATTGTACAACACACCAGTAGTGCTAGTTAACGTTTATGCCCCAAATACGGATGATGTTGGTTTCTTTGAGAAATTATTTTCACTGCTCCCGGACCTAAACACATACTCATTGATACTCAGTGGTGACTTGAATTGCTGGTTGGATCCAGTTTTGGACAGATCCTCTACAAACCCTGCCACAGCCAGCAGGTCGTCCCACACTATTCGTGCCTTTCTATCTAAGTATGGCCTGTGCGATGTATGGCGTTTTTTACACCCAGCTGAGAGAGAATATTCTTTTTTTTCTCATGTTCATCACTCATACTCGAGGATCGATTACTTTTTCATGGACAACAAACTTCTTCCCTCTGTCCGTGGCTGTGACTACCACAGTATTGTCATCTCAGACCATGCACCTGTCACTCTGTCTCTGTCCCTCCCTGACATTCCTATAAGGAGTAGACAGTGGAGATTCAATTCAACGTTACTGTCAAACAATGATTTTGTTACATTTATAGAAAAAGAAATAACCTTCTTTCTATCCATAAACAGAACTCCTGGGATCCCATTGTCAACCGTTTGGGATACCCTTAAGGCCTATCTTAGGGGACAAATCATTTCATATACCGCCCGGCTGAGGCAAAAATCTCAAAAAGAAAGAACTGATTTAGCCCAGCAGATAAAAGAAATTGATCAACAATATGCTCAAAACAAATGCCCTAATCTGTACAAAAAAAAGTAGAACTCAAAACTAAGTTTGATTTATTGTCTACATACTCAATAGAACAATCACTTTTGAAAAGTAAATCATCATTTTACATACATGGAGAAAAGTCAGGAAAACTACTGGCAAATCAGTTGAAGGGTGCCATGGCTAAACAAATCATCCCTAAGATCCAATTAAAGAACGGCACCATAACTCTAGATCATTTACAAATTAACAGAGCATTTAAGGACTTTTATTCCCATTTATATACTTCAGAATCTCAAACCAACAAGAATTTATCTTCTCAGTTTTTCGAAAAGACCAATATGCCAAAACTCACACCCAATCTGAAAGATGCACTGGAGATCACAATATCCCTGACAGAAATTGTGTCAGCTGTATCGGTAATGCAGTCTGGCAAATGTCCGGGTCCTGACGGCTTCCCTGCTGAATTTTTTAAGAAATTTTCTCCATTACTTTCCCCACTCTTACACTCGGTTCTCTTAGAGTCGTTTGACCAAGGATCCCTTCCGAAATCTTTCTTAGAGGCCTGCATTACCCTCATTGCAAAGAAAGGAAAAGACCCAACTCACTGTTCCTCTTATCGACCAATCTCCCTTTTAAATACAGATGCCAAAATTTTAGCCAAAGTTCTTGCTCAAAGGTTGGAAAAGATCCTTCCTTTCATCATATCAAAAGACCAGACTGGATTCATTAAAGGCAGGCACTCCTTTTTTAATATCAGACGCCTTTTGGACATTATTTATTCTCCTTCGGATACTGTTCCTGAGTGTGTTATTTCCCTTGATGCGGAGAAAGCATTTGATCGGGTTGAATGGGACTACTTGTTTAATGTTCTTGACAAATTTGGTTTTGGCCCCAATTTCATTACATGGGTGCAATTAATTTATTCACATCCCACCGCAACCATTCGTACCAACTCTCAGATATCGAAACCATTCAGTCTACATCGAGGAACTCGCCAGGGATGCCCACTGAGCCCTTTGCTCTTTGACCTGGCAATTGAACCTCTTGCCACTGCTTTGCGGTCCTGTGACACAATTTCAGGAATCTGGAGAGGCGATATGGAGCACAAGGTCTCCCTTTATGCTGATGACCTTTTACTTTTCATTTCTCATCCGACTGACATGCTACTGGGTCCAAGGATTTTGGACTGAGTGGTAAGGGGTGGGGTGGGGGTGTAGGTGTAAAATTAATGGGTCATTAGCAGGGTCATTAGCATGTGAATCAATATTATATAGCCCACTGAAAGGGACCGGGGGATATAGAAGCCAAGTTCACCTGCGCAAAAAAGCGCAACCTTAGTCAAATTAGTGTTAATAAAAAAGTTTTTTGTGTGGAGACTTAAAAAAAAAACGTTTTTATTCATTTTACATATTAATAATAATTAAAAAACTTAAAAGAAAATGGAAAAGAAACATTTCATAAATTTGTGAAAGAATTAAATTAAATTAAATTTAACATTGATCTGGAAAATAAAACAGATTCAAATAACATCAGTACATTTATAAATTCAATGTATAGTTTAAATCTGTATCCGTTGATCAAAGCCAACAAGAATTACAACTCATAGTGCCACAATCAAAAATGAAACTTAAAAACAGTGGTACAGTCAGTCAACCACCCCTGCGCATTAGGTTTAGTTTTAGAGATAATTATGTTTATAGGGTTTTTTAATAGGTTTAGAGATTCATATTTTTTGCTTTTTGTTTGTGAAACAAGGTCAGAGGAAGCTGTTTCTGGTTTGGTCGATCTGTGACCTGCAACAGTGCATGCAACACCACCCCCTATGGTCACAATATACTGTAGCGGTAAAGGGGAGTGGACTGTGTTGTCTTTCCCATAATGCTTAGCAGTATTTTAGTGTTACAGGCCGCACCATGAGTGAGATGGACGTCTGTGATATAGACCTGCCTCTTGTGTGCTATTAAAGTTTGGGTGTTTTTTGTTGTGACGCTCAGAGTGTCTTCATAGGGTTTAACTCACATAATGTTAAGACGGTAGTCACAGAATATTGGGTAACACAAGTGCCCTCTGTACGTGCATCATGGATCGGAAATATCGGCAGGTTGGATTGGAAAATCCGATATACAAATTATGCTGGTATCAGATTCCGATACCGATACTGGATCGGATCGGCCCCATCCCTAGTTAATATCGTCCGAAACCAGACAGATGATATTGTGCATCCCTGATATATACTGTAACTTAATCAAGTGTTCTGAAAAATCATAAAGTAAAAACGGGTATTTCACAATATTTTGTAATGTACAACGATGAAATCCATGATGAGAATGAAATTGTAAATGGATTTAATCATTATTTTGTGAATGTTGGATCAAGCCTTGCAGCTAAAATACCAAAAGTAGATAATAATGTGAGCCATTCAGTCATAGGTTGTGCAAACAGTATTTTTCTTAATGGAATTGACAAGGAAGACATAATGAATGTAGTAAAAAAAAAACTTACAGACAAGAGATCAAAAGACTGGGTGGACATGGATATGATGTTTGTAAAGGACATAATGAGTCATGTTATTGAGCTGTTTACAGACTTGTATATATGTAATTTATCATTTTCAAAAGGAATATTTCCAGATAATATGAAAGTAGCTAAAATAGTTCCTCTTTTTAAAAATGGTGATAAATGTGTGTTCAATAATTATAGACCAATATCCTTGTTACCACAGTTCTCAAAAATTCTAGAAAAACTATTTGTGACCAGACTAGATCAATTTATTGTTGAATAAAATATTTTAAGCAGCAGTATAGGTTTAGAGCAAAAAAACTCTACAACAATGGCTCTCATGGAATTACTAGAACAAATAACTACTGCTGTTGATCAAAAACAATATTGTGTCAGTATTTTTTTGATTAAAAAAAGCATTTGATACTATTGACCACACTACAGTATTCTCCTTGAAAAATTGAACAAATATGGTATTAGAGGACTAGCATTACAGTGGGTATATCTAGCTATTTGAAAGATAGGAAACAGTTTGTACCAATAAATTGTATAAAATCTGACCTGACATTCAGTCATAAAAAAGAACTGTTGATGTTCCATTTGAAATTGAGGATGTTGAGATTTGTAGTGTGAGTGAGGTGAAGTGTTTGGGTGTTGTCATTGATGACAAACTGACATGGAAACATCCCATAAATTCTGTAAGAATAAAAATAGCTAAATCTATTGCAGTACTGTACAAAGTCAGAGACTTATTAAATTATAAAGCTCTGTATTTGTTGTATAACACAATCATTGTTCCACACTTAATATAGATGTTTGGGGGAAAGTGTGTAAAACAATTACAAAGCCTATTTTTGTTTTACAGAAAAGAGCTGTAAGAATTATCACCAGAAAGCATTACTGTCACCCATCAAGCACATTATTTTATTAACTGAAATTATTGAAGTTCCATGATTTGGTAGATTATAGTATTGTATCAGTCATGTATAGGGCTCAGAATAACACATGTTATGAAATAAAATACTTTATCTTTGTGTTTTCATTTATTTTGAAGGAGTCTTCACACGGCGTTCAAAATGATCAAGTTTCTCTTATAGAATGGTAAGGGTTTCCTGAGAGGAGACAGAATGTGAGCATGTACTCATGTGAGGTTCTGGTACTGAAGGAATGATTGAAGTTGGATCTGTTCTGGTCTCTGAGTGGCTTGTGGGAGAGGGGCCTTGGCGCCTCTCTGTCAGTTTTATGACTTCACAGATTTATGACTGGCAGGAAGTCACTGGAAGTCCCTTTGTTCTGTGTGGCTGATTCAGCCACCCTTCCCCCTCATCAGCTCTCATGTGAGTTGGAAAAAAGGTGTCCATCTCTGAAAACTGTGTTCACATCTGAAAAATGCTCCTTTTTGGGGAATAAATAAGTGTGGATATATAAGTGTGTAAAACCACTTGAAGGCACAGAGAACATGATTGCATAAAAATTCGTAAAACAATTAATACCTTGATCATAAAGCACTTGTGCATTAATTATAAAATAGTTGTGAAGTAGTTTCAATCAGATTAAAAGTAGAACTGTGTAAGGTCAGCCTGTATAAATAAAGGTTGAATGAATGAATATGTGACTGGCCGTGGCAAAACCAGGAACAAGTCTCCCTTGGGTCATTTTGAGTTATTTACAGAATCTTAAAGTGTGGGTTCTAAGCTATCCGATGATGCCAAACACATGTCGCTCAAAAAAAAAAAATGAAGAAGATACAGCCATTTCAATGTTGGCAATCTGCAAATAAGATTAGGGAGAAAACAGGCTTCAAAGTTTTGGAAGAATGTCCCCATTCCAGAAGCATTACCTGGGGGTGTTAACAATTGCTGTTCATTTACATTAATTTGCGTTAACCCAACCCCCAGAACTGACTGTCAACACAGACTCTGCCTAGGAAGGTGTGCAGAATTTCAGCTTTGCTGGCAAATAGGGGTATGAATCTCTCAGTGTCTGGAGAATTGATTTGATTCCGATTTTTGGTATCACGATTCGATTCAAAATCAATTTTTCGATTCAGAAACAATTTTTGATTCAAAAATGATTTTTCTATTAAAATGGTCATAAATTTAGTTTCAGCTTTGTAACTGACAAGCTGAAAAGAATAAACAACAATGTAAACAAATGGAGCATTTATTTAAAACAATAATTTTAAACTGAGAATATTAAACAACAATGTAAACCAATGGAACATTTATTTGAAACAATAATTTTAAACTGAGAATAACAACAATGTAAACAAATGGAACATTTATTTAAAACAATAATTGTAGGTTCTGTACTTTATCAAAGTTTTTGAATCATTTGATATTCATACCAAAAATACAAACAAATAATACAGGAATGCATTAAATGCTGTAACTTGAATTACCAGTACTGTATTAGGTTAGCTTAGTTGCCTGGATTCCTCTAAAACAATAAAATAAAAATATAGGAACAAATAATTCATCCATCCATCATCTTTAACCACTTCTTCCTTTAAGAGTCATGGGGCTCACTGGTGTCCATGTCCAGTCATCACTGTGCGAGAGGCGTGGGACACCTGGACAGGTCTCCAGTCCATCACATACAAATAATTCAAAATATACAGACAAAAACAGACTTCAGCCTACCAAAGTGTAGTAACCTTTAACTCAAGCATTATAAGAGGGGGACAATAATGCTGTCATTGCTGGTATCACTCAGCCCTCTGTGAATAGCAAACAACCATCAGGGTGCTAACGATCCATTGTTAGGCTGATGGTCCTCCATCATGTGAGCAGCTGGTTTCGGCTGTCATCAGCCAACTGGTTGATCCACTGTGAGAGGGTGTTAAGACTGAGCTGAATACCAGACTTAGCTTTTTTAGATTTTTGTACCTGGATTATTGAGCATGCATCAGGGTAAAATTAAACATGTTTAAAAATTGATTTTGGAGCATTTAGAATTGATTCTGAATCGCCAGGACTAAGAATCCAGAGTCTTTAAAAAATCTATTTTTTCCTACACCCCTACTGGCAAACTTCCTTTTGATCTTTAAAAAAACAACATTAATACAAAGAATTGTATTTTATGTTATTGTGACATGTTTTACACATTAATAATGTTAATTGTTTTGTTACAGCCCACCCCAAAAAATAAGGGTCACAACTACAGTAGTCAAGTCAAGTCAATTTTATTTATATAGCACAGTTAAAAGGGTCCCCGGTTCAAATCCCGGTCTGGGGGCCTTTCTGGGTGGAGTTTGCATGTTCTCTCCGTGCATGCGTGGGTTTTCTCCGGGTGCTCCGGTTTCCTCCCACAGTCCAAAAACATGCATGTTAGGCTGATTGGTAACTCTAAAATTGACCCTAGGTGTGAGTGAGACAGGTCCCTCTTGTAAATGAGTCCCCGTGGCTCAACGAGGCTAGCCTGTATAAATAAAGCTTGAATGAAAAAAAAAAAACAGATAAACTGTTATCAAGGTGCTTCACACACACAACATAAAAGAGGTTTAAAAATTTAATGAACAGTATCACACACCAATGGTAAAAATTATGATATTAACAGCAGTAAAAGTATAATAAAAATGGTGTTAAAGGTACAGGACAGGAATGCACTTTATAAAGTTGATGACACTGGAAAAGTTTGTATAATAGCTGAAGATGTTGAGTAAAAGGAGATGCTTATGTTGCATCTAGGTTAGAC
>JBBPBX010050525.1:0-15233 GCA_038048925.1 Garcialebias charrua
TGCACGAGACATGGAGCAAACCTTCACATAGGCCAGATTAGAGCTCTGCGGCTGTCTTCTTTGTATGTTGATAAACCAGGAACCAGACTATTCCAAAAACAGGAAACCTGTTATCATAAATCTAACTATATGCAGTTTCGGCATCCTCGATCGACAGCAGAACATGTTGGCAGTTCAGCTCGACTGAAGCTTGTTTCAAAAATGTTGTCCATTGCATTGAGACCAACTGAGTTGATCAACAAAATGATGGTTCGGAAAGTATGTAGAGAGAGGCTCAGAAGTTTCACCGACAGGACAGAGCCGCAAAGCAAAGCAGAGGAGGGGAAAAGCGTCCGACCTTGGCCAGAGCAAGTGGTTTGTGAGACAGATCTGGGTTGGTAGTTGTCTGCCTGTTCCATCCATCCATCTTCTTCCTCTTATCCGGGGTCGGGTCGCGGGGGTAGCAGCCTAAGTAGGGAGGCCCAGACTTCCCTCTCCCCAGCCACTTGGAGCAGCTCCTCTGGGGGAATCCCAAGGCGTTCCCAGGCCAGCCGAGAAACATAGTCCCTCCAGCGTGTCCTGGGTCTTCCTCTGGGTCTCCTCCCGGTGGGACATGCCCGGAACACCTCACCAGGGAGGCGTCCAGGAGGCATCCTAACCAGATGCCCGAGCCACCTCAACTGGCTCCTCTCGATGTGGAGAAGCAGCGGCTCTACTCCGAGTCCCTCCCGGATGACTGAGCTTCTCACCCTATCTCTAAGGGAGAGTCCAGACACCATGCGGAGAAAACTCATTTCAGCCGCTTGTAGCCTGTTGAATTTAGAATTAATTTTACAAACCGGATTCCAAAAAAGTTGGGACACTAAACAAATTGTGAATAAAAACTGAATGCAATGATGTGGAGATGGCAAATGTCAATATTTTATTCGTAATAGAACATAGATGACAGATCAAAAGTTTAATCTGAGTAAATGTAACATTTTAAAGGAAAAATATGTTGATTCAAAATTTCACAGTGTCAACAAATCCCAAAAAAGTTGGGACAAGTAGCAATAAGTGGCTGGAAAAAGGAAATTGAGCATATAACGAACAGCTGGAAGACCAATTAACACTAATTAGGTCAATTGACAACATGATTGGGTATAAAAAGAGCTTCTCAGAGTGTCAGTAGCCGTGTTTCCATCAAGGTTTCTAGATGCGCATTTTGAAGCATCGCATCAGAAAAGCTGAATGGAAACGGCAAAATTCGAGTTAACTTCCTCTAATTCGCTCAAAAGTTGATACGCTCGCTTGAGGTGGTTTTTGGGGGTTTCGAAAGAGAGCTGATGCGCAAAACGACAGATGGAAACAGATTTGCCGACTCATTTCTGCCGTAGCGAACATTCACGTCATGTGACTGATCAGCTGTTTCCGCTCCGGACAACATGTAACATCGCTAAAACTAGTTGGCATGACAGAATAAATACAACTTGCCCGATAGCAACACATACCTGAAATGTTCTCTCCATTTTGCCGAGATGTGTGGTCGGGTCCTGTTTTCAATCGCTACTTCCTGTTTACTGTAGACATGTGTAACGCTGACGTCTGACGTAATGACGCTGTGCGTGGCCGATGCGCTTCAAGCCAGTTGATGGAAACACTTCTGATACGCATTAATTTTTATTTACATTTTTGCGAGATTTCAAAAATTAGCTCAAAATTTGAAATGAAAATAGATGGAAACACGGTCAGTGTCTCTCAGAAGCACAAGATGGTAAGAGGATCACCAATTCCACCATTGTTGCGCAGAAAGATAGTGCAGCAATACCAGAATGGTGTTACCCAGCGTAAAATAGCAAAGACTTTTAAGTTATCATCATCAACCGTGCATAACATCATCAAAAGATTCAGAGAATCTGGAACAATCGCTGTGCGTAAGGGTCAAGGCCGTAAAACTCTACTGGATGCTCGTGATCTCCGGGCCCTTAAACGTCACTGCACCTCAAACAGGAATGCCACTGTCAAGGAAATAACAGAATGGGCTCAGGAATACTTCCAGAAAGCATTGTCAGTGAACACAATCCACCGTTGCAGCTGAAACTCTACAGTGCAAAGAGGAAGCCATTTCTAAACAAGCTCCACAAGCTCAGACGTTTGCACTGGGCCAGGGGTCATTTAAAATGGAGTGTGTCAAAATGGAAGACTGTTCTGTGTCAGATGAGTCACGATTTGAAGTTCTTTATGGAACACTGGGACGCCATGTCATCCGGACCAGAGAGGACAAGGATAGCCCAAGTTGTTATCAACGCTCCGTTCAGAAGCCTGCATCACTGATGGTATGGGGTTGCATGAGCGCTTGTGGCATGGGCAGCTTGCATGTCTGGAAAGGCTCCATTAATGCAGAGAACTATGTTCAGGTTCTAGAACAACATATGCTCCATCTAGACGTCATCTCTTTCAGGGAAGACCCTGCATTTTTCAACAAGATAATGCCAGACCACATTCTGCAGCAATCACAACATCATGGCTACGTAGGAGAAGGATCCGGTACTGAAATGTCCAGCCTGCAGTCCAGATGTTTCACCTATAGAGAACATTTGGTGCATCATAAAGAGGAAGGTGCAACAAAGAAGGCCCAAGACGATTGAACAGTTAGAGGCCTGTATTAGACATGAATGTAGAGCATTCCTATTTCTAAACTTGAGAAACTGGTCTCCTCTGTCCCCAGACGTCTGTTGAGTGTTGGAAGAAGAAGGGGGGATGACACACAGTGGTAAAAATGGACTTGTCCCAACTTTTTTGGGATTTGTTGACGCCATGAAATTTTGAAACAACATATTTTTAAAATGATACATTCTCTCAGTTTAAACTTTTGATCTGTGATTTGTGTTCTATTCTGAATAAAATATTAGATGTTGGCACCTCCACATCATTGCATTCAGTTTTTATTCACTATTTGTTTAGTGTCCCAACTTTTTTGAAATCCGGTTTGTAAAATTTTGATCTTAACTTTTAGAGCTTTAAATGGACAGGTCCCCCAGTCCATCACTGAAATGCTGATCCCTTATTCTCCAGCTCGCACCCTTAGGTCTTCAGCACTGAACCTCCTAAAGGTTCCTAAGACCCGGTTTAAAACTCGGGGTGACCTTTCCTTTCAGGTCGTAGCCCCCCGGCTGTGGAATGCCCTGCCCCCGTCTCTTCATGTGACCGTCTCTGTTGATTCTTTTGAAAAGCAGCTTGAGACACTTTTATTCAGACAAGCTTTTAGTTCAATGTTTTATGTACTGTTTTTATCTACTGTTATTGTGATGGTTTTATTTTAAGCCTTTATTTTGTATTTTTAAAGCACTTTGTGTTGTATCTATAAAAAGTGCTATAATAAAGTTTACTTACTTGGCAGACCTCAGTCTCATGAAGTCTTTCAGATGAAAGATGAAACAATTCTCCCTTAAAGAAATGGTCCATATGGCATAATTTAACCTTTTTTGCATTTTATTTTGGGTAAAACCATCTAAAGAGGGTCTAATTTAAACTTTGTACACACATACGTCGGTTCTTGTTGTGAGTTTATATTGTGTTTCTCTTCAGGGGCTGCGGAGAAAAGCTCCAAGACGGGGGCAGAGGACCGGACGCAACACATCATCATGGCTATAAAGGACAGGATGAAGATCCGCGAAAGAAACAAACCTGAGATCTTTGAAGAAATCCATAAAGTGTTCGACGTGTCCAAGATGGACCACTCTCAACACATGAAGACCATCAAGCAGAACGTTCTGGATGGCACCTCCAAGTGGTCGGCCAAGATCACCATCACAGGTGAGTCCCACCAAGATGAACCATCTAGAATTTTTAGAGTATGCAAACAATAACTTGTGTGGTTAAAAATAGTTTGAGTTTAATACAACATTGACAATAAATCACTAATTTCTATTTTGTCTTGTATCTTTTACAACTTCATAAAATGTCTGTGACAAATACCGTGCTTTGACTTTGGGTTGCAACAAAATTTACTTTAAACTATCCATCATCCACTATCTTTACCCGCTTCTTTACTCAAACTGGTAGCTATAACTGACAAAAACAAAAACAACTAAAGCTAAAAGTTAAAAGTAATCAAACTGAATGTAAAAGCTAAAATTAGCTAAACTGTAGCTAAAGTTAAAGAAGACAATTGGAGCAGGTGCACTGAAGATGACTAACCCTCAACATCTTCATTTCTGTCACTTCCAGTTCTTTCTCCTGTCTTTTTGTCCATGTCTCTGTCTCCTGTCTTTTTGTCCATGTCTCTGTCTCCTGTCTTTTTGTCCATGTCTCTGTCTCCTGTCTTTTTGTCCATGTCTCTGTCTCCTGTCTTTTTGTCCATGTCTCTGTCTCCAGACCATACAACATAGCTGGTCTCACCACTGTCTTGTAAACTTTTCCTTTGACCTTTGACCTTTGCTGACACCTTTTTGTCACAAATCACTCCTGAAACTTTTCTCCATCACTCCATCCTGCCTGGACTCTCTTCTTCACCTCTTTACCACATTCCCCATTTTCCTGGACAGTGGACCCCAAGTACTTGAAGTCCTGCACCTTTGTGACCTCTGACCCTTGTAGCCTCACTGTTCCACCTCCTCCCTCTCATTCACACACATGTACTCTGTCTTACTACTAATGACTTTCATTTCTCTTCTTTCAAGTGCATACCTCCACCTCTCCAAGTTCTCTTCCACCTGTTCCCTGTTCTCACCACAGATCACAGTGTCATCTGTGTAGCGTAGTTGATTCTGCGTTGTGTCTTGTGTGAAATAACAGCCAGACGACATCTGCTTTTTAGGCTTTTATTACTCCTGCATTCAACCAGCAGAAAACAGTCATCAAAACAGGCTTTTTCTCATCACAGTGTTCCACCGCGCCTGCTTCCATGAGAGTCTGTGCAGCAAGGGCCCGCGCGTGTGGAATAACACGTAATAAATTAAAAGTAATTACAATAATTAATCACAAAACCCAAAGATAACATAACAATCTGAAACAGTACATAAATAAAACAAAATAAAATAATTCCAGATCAAAAGCAACAAAACATCACATACCTGCATTCAACCAGCAGAAAACAGTCATCAAAACAGGCTTTTTCTCATCACAGTGTTCCACCGCGCCTGTTTAATTATAACAATACTGTTTTCAGCACATGGCTTAACAGTGCTTCATGTGATATTTATTAGTTAACTATTTACACAGTTCCAATACTATTAAACAGCATTTAAGTGTCCCAAAACACATTATTTTACAAGAACAATAGTACAATTATTACTTATTAGGCTTAAAATACACATATTGAACACAGAAAACAGAATTTCAGTACCTGCTTCCATGAGAGTCTGTGCAGCAAGGGGCGCGAAAGAGATCGTGCAGAACTTTTCATGAGTTATAATGGTATGATCCATTAATATTTCTCTTTCTTAACCCCAACTGACACTCAAAACAACAATCAAAGAACTCAAAATGTTCAACAGTAACAATAATAATTCACAGTTTCGTTCTGAGCACATTCAATTTAAATAAAAAGAATAGTTTTGAAACAGGAAGTGACCCGCTGTTTTGGAAATGGATCTGTCGTCTTTTCAAAATAAAAGCTGCCGATACTCATAATTTCTTACTGGACTAGATTTTCACTTGACAATCTAGTTTAACAACATCACACTGCTACATCTGCAAACATCATAGTCCATGGGGATTCCTGCCTGACCTCATCTGTTAGTCGGTCCATCACCAGAGCAAACAAGAAGGGGCTCAGAGCCGATCCTTGATGCACTCCCACCTCCACCTTGAAGCTATCTGTCACTCCTACAGCACATCTCACCACTGTCCTGCTGTCCTCATACATGTCCTGCTGTCCTCATACATGTCCTGCTGTCCTCATACATGTCCTGCTGTCCTCATACATGTCCTGCTGTCCTCATACATGTCCTGCTGTCTTCATACATGTCCTGCTGTCCTCATACATGTCCTGCTGTCTTCATACATGTCCTGCTGTCCTCATACATGTCCTGCTGTCTTCATACATGTCCTGCTGTCCTCATACATGTCCTGCTGTCTTCATACATGTCCTGCTGTCCTCATACATGTCCTGCTGTCCTCATACATGTCCTGCTGTCCTCATACATGTCCTGCTGTCCTCATACATGTCCTGCTGTCCTCATACATGTCCTGCTGTCCTCATACATGTCCTGCTGTCCTCATACATGTCCTGCTGTCCTCATACATGTCCTGCTGTCCTCATACATGTCCTGCTGTCCTCATACATGTCCTGCTGTCCTCATACATGTCCTGCTGTCCTCATACATGTCCTGCTGTCCTCATACATGTCCTGCTGTCTTCATACATGTCCTGCTGTCCTCATACATGTCCTGCTGTCCTCATACATGTCCTGCTGTCTTCATACATGTCCTGCTGTCCTCATACATGTCCTGTCCTCATACATGTCCTGCTGTCATCATACATGTCCTGCTGTCCTCATACATGTCCTGCTGTCTTCATACATGTCCTGCTGTCTTCATGCATGTCCTGCTGTCCTCATACATGTCCTGCTGTCTTCATACATGTCATGCTGTCTTCATGCAAGTCCTGTTGTCCTTATAGATGACCTTACAAATATTTTGTCTTCAAATTATTTTTATCCCCTCATTTGTAAGCCCACTAGAATAACTCCTCAGTCCTCTACATTGATAGACAATATTTTTACTAATGCATTGACTGATGTTATAAAATCTGGTATTCTTTATACTGATATTTCAGACCACCTTCCTGTTTTTCAGTTTTCTTCCGTAATTAACAAACAGTCCACAAATAAATCAAAGTTAATTTATTTTAGAAATTTCAATGAAAGTAACATTAACAACTTCTCAAGTATACTTGCAAATATGTCTTGGGAAACAGTATATGAAGTTTCTGATGTGAATGTGGCCTATAAGATTTTTTATGCAAAATTTCGTTACGTTTTTGACAAATGTTTTCCTCTGATTTCTAAAGGTAAAGGAAGTTCTGTAAAATTTAACAAACCATGGTTTACTCCAGAACTTAAGAAATCTGCATTAAAGAAAAACAAGTTATATAAAAGATATTTACAAAACCCAAGTCCTCTAAATTTAGCAACATACAAAAATCATAGGAATAATTATAATCACCTCATTAGAAATACTAAACGAAATTACTATAGCGATCAATTTACTCAATCATCAAATAATTCAAAAACTACATGGGATATTTTAAAAGTACTACTCAATAAGAAAAATGCCTCTACCCCATCCCAGGCTACATTTCAGAATGGCACTTCAATCATAACAGATCCAACAGTAATTGCAAATAAATTTAGTCATTATTTTATAAATGTGGGACCACACCTTGCAAAGAATATTGATAATGTTTCTGGTTCTCCTTCTGATTTCATAAATGAAAATTATCCCTCTTTAAATACGTTTGATCCAATAAAACCTTTAGAAATACTTGACATCATTAAGAATCTTAAAAACTCTTCTGCTGGCCATGATGAAATTACAGCCTATGTTATCAAAAAAGTTGCACCTATAATTGTTGCTCCGTTAACATTTATTTTTTCCCTGTCACTTGAATCTGGTATTATCCCACAAGATCTAAAACTTGCCAAGGTCATCCCACTGTTTAAAGCTGATGACCCATCTGTATTTTCAAATTATCGCCCCATATCAGTTCTCCCGTGCTTTTCTAAGATACTTGAGAGATTGGTGTACTCTAGAATCTTGAGGCATCTTGATGCCAACAATATTTTGTATGAGCATCAGTATGGCTTTAGAAGGAATCATTCTACATATATGGCTCTCTTGCATCTTAGAGAAAAGATTTCAACTGCTTTTGAGAAAAATGAATATGCTCTAGGAATTTTCTTGGACTTATCAAAAGCTTTTGACACTGTGGATTATGAAATCTTGTTATCAAAAATGTCTTGTTATGGTTTTAAAAATAAGGTTCTGAAATGGGTTGAAAATTATTTACACAACAGAGAGCAAATTGTAATTTTTAATGGTAAATTGTCAAAGCGAGATGTCCTAAAATGTGGAGTTCCACAAGGATCCATTTTGGGTCCATTATTATTTCTCATATACATTAATGATCTACCAAAAGCATCTAGTGTTTTGACACCTATCTTATTTGCTGATGATACCAATCTTTTTGTTGCTGATGGTAACTTTGACTCACTTATTGATAAGGCAAATTATGGGCTCAGTCAATTTGCTCAGTGGTTTCAGTTAAATAGACTATCACTTAATGTTAAAAAATCTAATTTCATCTTATTTAAGAATAAGAATAAAAATTACAATCCAGAAAAAACTAAAATTTATATTAATAAACATTTA
Organism: Garcialebias charrua; assembly: GCA_038048925.1. Classification (NCBI taxonomy): domain Eukaryota; kingdom Metazoa; phylum Chordata; class Actinopteri; order Cyprinodontiformes; family Rivulidae; genus Garcialebias; species Garcialebias charrua. The sequence continues at coordinate 8,334 of JBBPBX010050525.1, forward strand.
CTTTCTAATGTTTCATCAACAAAGTTTTTAGGTGTCTATCTTGATGAGAAACTTTGTTTTAAGAATCATTGTGAATCAGTGTATAAGAAGATTTCTAAATCTTTAGGTATTATAAAAAAGGTTAAACCATATTTAAAAACAAGTACTATATTGACTTTGTACAATAGTTTAATTTATCCCCATATTTCTTACTGTAATTTAATTTGGGCTAGTACCTATCCTTCTTACTTGCAGTCAATCCATAAACTTCAAAAGTCTTTTGTAAGAATTGTCACTAACTCGCCATATTTAGCTCCATCCACACCTCTCTTTAAAAAATTAGAAATTCTTACAATCTATGATGTGAATAAGTATCAAACAGGAATCCTAATGTATAAAGTTATATGTATTCCACTTTCTTTACCTAAATATTTTCATAATTTATTTGAGCTCAATTCTTATTATCATTCATACTCTACAAGAAGGAAGTGTGATTTACATATACCCTTCTGTAGAACCACTGTTGCTAAATTTTCATTCATGTATCAGGGTGTTGTGCTGTGGAACAGTTTGAAACAATTAAGTGAATCATGTACAACATTATCTGTATTCAAAAGAAAGTTTAAAAAAACTTTATAGATTTTCTAACACATTAGTTTTTTTTTAATTTTATTTATAATTTTAATATTTTTTGACAATTTAAATGTATTTAATTTCAATTATTATTTTTTGCTTTAGTATGTAACTGTGTGTGTTTAAAGTAAGATGTAAGTTTATGTATAAAGCTCTTATGATTTTTTTTCTTTATTTTTTTAGAAGGGGGGGGTGCGCTTGTAAGCCCAATTAGGGTTTTTATGACCTCTCCTTCACATTTTCTTCCGCTTATCCGGGGTCGGGTCGCGGGGGTAGCAGCCTAAGTAGGGAGGCCCAGACTTCCCTCTCCCCAGCCACTTGGAGCAGCTCCTCTGGGGGAATCCCAAGGCGTTCCCAGGCCAGCCGAGAAACATAGTCCCTCCAGCGTGTCCTGGGTCTTCCTCTGGGTCTCCTCCCGGTGGGACATGCCCGGAACACCTCACCAGGGAGGCGTCCAGGAGGCATCCTAACCAGATGCCCGAGCCACCTCAACTGGCTCCTCTCGATGTGGAGAAGCAGCGGCTCTACTCCGAGTCCCTCCCGGATGACTGAGCTTCTCACCCTATCTCTAAGGGAGAGTCCAGACACCCTGCGGAGAAAACTCATTTCAGCCGCTTGTATCCGAGATCTCGTTCTTTCGGTCATAACCCAGAGCTCATGACCATAGATGAGGGTGGGAACGTAGATCGATCGGTAAATTGAGAGCTTTGCCTTTTGACTCAGCTCTCTCTTCACCACGACAGACCGGTACAGCGCCCGCTTCACTGCGGACGCTGCACCTATCCGCCTATCGATCTCACGCTCCAGTTTTCCCTCATTCGTGAACAAGATCCCGAGATACTTAAACTCCTCCACTTGGGGCAGGACCTCCTCCCCGACCCGGAGAGGGCATGCTACCCTTTTCCGGCTCAAGACCAGCTTGTAAGCCCAATTAGGGTTTTTATGACCTCTCCTGCATATTTTTTAAAAACTTTTCTTTTACGTGTGTTGTTTCTTTTTGTGCAAACAATAAACAAACAAACAAATATTTTTTTAGAAGGGGGGGGGGTGCGCTTGTAAGCCCAATTAGGGTTTTTATGACCTCTCCTGCATATTTTTTAAAAACTTTTCTTTTACGTGTGTTGTTTCTTTTTGTGCAAACAATAAACAAACAAACAAACAAACAAACAAACAATATGTCCTGCTGTCTTCATACATGTCCTGCTGTCTTCATACATGTCCTGCTGTATTCATACATGTCCTGCTGTCCTCATGCATGTCCTGCTGTCTTCATACATGTCCTGGTGTCCTCATACATGTCCTGCTGTCCTCATACATGTCCTGCTGTCTTCATACATGTCCTGGTGTCCTCATACATGTCCTGCTGTCCTCATACATGTCCTGCTGTCTTCATGCAAGTCCTGTTGTCCTTATATATGTCCTGCTGTCTTCATACATGTCATGCTGTCCTCATACATGTCCTGATGTCCTCATACATGTCCTGATGTCCTCATACATGTCCTGCTGTCTTCATGCAAGTCCTGCTGTCCTCATACATGTCCTGCTGTCCTCATACATGTCCTGCTGTCTTCATACATGTCCTGCTGTCCTCATACATGTCCTGCTGTCCTCATACATGTCCTGCTGTCCTCATACATGTCCTGCTGTCCTCATACATGTCCTGCTGTCCTCATACATGTCCTGCTGTCTTCATACATGTCCTGCTGTCTTCATACATGTCCTGCTGTCTTCATACATGTCCTGCTGTCCTCATACATGTCCTGCTGTCTTCATACATGTCCTGCTGTCCTCATACATGTCCTGCTGTCCTCATACATGTCCTGCTGTCTTCATACATGTCCTGCTGTCCTCATACATGTCCTGCTGTCTTCATACATGTCCTGCTGTCCTCATACATGTCCTGCTGTCCTCATACATGTCCTGCTGTCCTCATACATGTCCTGCTGTCCTCATACATGTCCTGCTGTCCTCATACATGTCCTGCTGTCCTCATACATGTCCTGATGTCCTCATACATGTCCTACTGTCCTCATACATGTCCTGCTGTCCTCATATATGTCCTGCTGTCCTCATACATGTCCTGCTGTCTTCATACATGTCCTGCTGTCCTCATACATGTCCTACTGTCCTCATACATGTCCTGCTGTCCTCATACATGTCCTGCTGTCCTCATACATGTCCTGCTGTCCTCATACATGTCCTGCTGTCTTCATACATGTCATGCTGTCCTCATACATGTCCTGATGTCCTCATACATGTCCTGATGTCCTCATACATGTCCTGCTGTCTTCATGCAAGTCCTGTTGTCCTTATATATGTCCTGCTGTCTTCATACATGTCCTGCTGTCCTCATTGTAAATAATTTTATGGGGTCAGTATTAAGCTGACCTCTTATCCTTAATTAATTTACTTATTCAGATTGAATAGTAATTTCACAGATTCTTTTCTTTTTCAGTTTACCCAATATTTCTGTGATCTTTAAGATGGATAAATAAATAAAGCCATTAAGTGACAGAGACGTTAACTTAGTTTGGTATGTCAAAGACACTACCAAATCAACTAAATTAACACCATTACACTTGATTGACATGATTTCACTTTCTTTCAATTTAATACGTCAGCAAATTTAATTGTAACACAACAGACATAAATACAGGATGTCAATATACTTAGTCTGTGGCTCTTTAGCTTAAATATAGTTACCAGCTAGAATGAAATAGGGAGAGATTTAAGAGGAATGTAGGGAGAGGTTAAGAGAGGAAGTTATCTATCTTGAGTTTAACCAGATGACACTTTCCATCCGACTTCTGCTAAATCCAGGTGCGTTTGTAAACGCTGACTCATTACCTTGAAGACGATTAGTCTGATAAAGAGATGGCACCAGCCTTTCAGGCGTACAGAATCGTTGCAGGTCCAGTACGTCCGAACCGGTTCTCGTTTACGTTTCAACGTCTCCTGGGATCCGCGTCGATCATCAGAAAATGGTGTCAGCTCCTGGTTGACTTCAAGATAACTTATTCCAGAAAGGAATTTAATTCAAAGTTCTGAGCTTGTACGCTCGGTTCGAAGTGGACTGATAACAAGCATGTTATCAGCCTTTACTGAAGACGAAGGTCCTTAGCTCTTGACCAAACGTCCCACAGCTTGAAGAGCAAGTTCACATCTCTCCTTCCTCACAGGAACTACCGTTTCAGGAAAACTTAGAACCCTTAGTAGAAGCTCTGAGATGAGAGAGACTTGTCTCTTCTCCATTGGTCCAAAAAGAACCAGTCGAGCAGTTCACTTGTTATCACGATTCAAGGTGAAATTCAGAGCAGAGAGAAATTGTTTAGGAAAAGTGTCTCAGTGAGGAGACTTTCAGACCCTAGTAAGAGTTTTAGCTGAAACTCAATGTCAATGTCAATTTTATTTATATAGCACATAAAAACAACCAAAGTCGACCAAAGTGCTTTACAGTTAAAAAAATAAAATAAAAACAGAGTAAAATGCATCTAGTGCCACTAAACATAATAAAGCTATCAGTAAATACACAACAACAATAAAATCTGCTCAAAATTTGATCTCACATTCTGCGAGGATCAAATGCCAAGTAAAAGAGATGAGTCTTAAGTGAAGATTTAAAAGTGTCAACAGTCTGAGCGCTCTTTACTTTCTCAGGTAAACTGTTCCACAGTTTTGGAGCAGCAACCGCAAAAGCCCGATCACCTCTGGATTTCATTCTGGATCTGGGGACATCTAAGAGAAACTGGTTGGTAGACCGGAGTGCTCTTACAGGAGTGTAGATATTAATAAGATCACATAAATATGACGGGGCCAGACCTTTTAAGATTTTAAAAACAAGCAATAAAATCTTAAAATCAATTCGATAGCAGACAGGGAGCCAGTGAAGGGATGCCAGGACAGGGGTTATGTGTTCATATTTTTTAGTTGAAGTTAAAAGACGAGCTGCTGCGTTCTGGACAGATTGTAAACGATGCAAAGATGATTTGTCTAAACCAACATACAGTGAATTACAATAGTCCAAGCGAGAAGTAATAAAAGCGTGAATCACCTTTTCAAGGTCTCTGAAAGAGAGACAAGACTTCACCTTGGCAATGAGTCTTAGCTGGAAGAAACCGGATTTAACTACAGCATTTATCTGTTTGTCTAACTTAAAAGCACTGTCAAAAATAACTCCCAGATTCCTGACATTGGAGTGGCTGTATGAAGCCAAGGGGCCAAGAACATTTAGGGTGTTACATTTGCCAAAGCTGATGGCTTCCGTTTTATTTTCATTTAGATTTAGAAAATTAAGTTTTAACCAGATTTTAATGTCATTCAGACAGTCCAGGAGTGGATCCAGTGGAGTGACCCTGTCTGACTCAATTGGAAGATATAACTGTGTATCATCAGCAAAGCAGTGAAAAGGAATGTTGTGTTTTCTAAAAATGGACCCCAAAGGCAACATGTACAAATTAAAAAGCAGTGGACCTAAAATAGACCCTTGAGGGACTCCACAGATCAAAGGAGCTGGAGATGAAGAACAGTTCCCTAAATGAACAGAAAAACTCCTGTCAGTCAGGTAGATCTAAACCAGGATAAAACTGTGCCTTTGAACAAAACAAAAACTCAACAAAAACAACTTCTGAGAAAGGCAGTTTGACATATTATCTGAACTTTGACACCTTTTCATTTGTAGAAATGACACAGCATATACATATGTGATCATAAGACATATTGTAAATTACAACATTGTTCATGAATAAACACAGGTGATACTCTGATTATATTTTGTATTAGAACAAAATCAAAGATAGAAATAGTCTCTTTTGAGTGAATCTGTCCTTTGATTCGAGTTAATAAAATAAATTGTGTTAAGTGTCAGATTACTGAAAGGTCAGTAAAGGTCATCTCTGGAACTGTTCAAAAATACACAGGTGTATCAGAGCGGACACGGTCATGCCCACTACATCATTCATGTCCTGCTGTCTTCATACATGTCCTGTTGTCCTCATACAAGTCCTGTTGTCTTCATACATGTCCTGCTGTCTTCATACATGTCCTGTTGTCCTCATACATGTCCTGCTGTCCTCATACATGTCCTGCTGTCCTCATACATGTCCTGCTGTCCTCATACATGTCCTGCTGTCCTCATACATGTCCTGCTGTCCTCATACATGTCCTGCTGTCCTCATACATGTCCTGCTGTCCTCATACATGTCCTGCTGTCCTCATACATGTCCTGCTGTCCTCATACATGTCCTGCTGTCCTCATACATGTCCTGCTGTCCTCATACATGTCCTGCTGTCCTCATACATGTCCTGCTGTCCTCATACATGTCCTGCTGTCCTCATACATGTCTTGTTGTCCTCATACATGTCCTGCTGTCCTCATACATGTCCTGCTGTCCTCATACATATCCTGCTGTCCTCATACAGTTGCTCCCGATAGGTCTGGATGGTGCCTTGCAAGGCAGGCTACCACTACCAGTGTATGAATGTCTGAATGAATGGGTGGATGGCTGGTATTGTAAAGCGCTTTGGGGCTCCTCACAGGGGGCTGGAAAGCGCTATATAAATAAGCTCCATTTACCATTTACCATACATGTCTTGTTGTCCTCATACATGTCCTGCTGTCCTCATACATGTCCTGCTGTCTTCATACATGTCCTGCTGTCCTCATACATGTCCTGCTGTCCTCATACATGTCCTGTACCAGTCTAACATACTTTTCTGCCACTCCAGATTTCCTCATGCAATACCACACCTCTTCTCTTGGCACCCTGTCATATGCTTTTTCTAAATCCACAAACACACAATGGAGTTCTTTCTGACCCTCTCTGTACTTCTCTATCAACATCCTCAAAGCAAAGATGGCATCTGTGGTGCTCTTTCTTGGCATGAAACCATACTGCTGCTCACAGATAGTCACCTCTTGTCTAAGCCTTCCTTCCACAACTCTCTCCCAGATCTTCATTGTGTGGCTCATCAACTTAATTCCCCTGTAGTTGCTACAACTCTGTACATCACCCTTGTTCTTAAAAATGGCCACCAGCACATTTTCAAGTCAAATAACTGTCGAGAGATGACTCAGGAAGACAAGGGAAACTGAAACAAGACAAAACACAGATGCTATAGAAGACTCGTCACTGACTCTGTTTTCTCTAAACTCTGGAAGACAGAGTGTTTGGTGGCAGCAGCAGCTACAGCTGTGTGTGTGTGTGTGTGTGTGTGTGTGTGTGTGTGTGTGTGTGTGTGTGTGGTGTGTGTGTGTGTGTGTGTGTGAGTCATAGGAATTGTGTTACCAGA
>JBBPBX010050526.1:0-24943 GCA_038048925.1 Garcialebias charrua
CCGGACGCCCTCAAATCCGGACGGCATGTTCTGGCCATTTGTGCTTGATGACCGTGTTTTGACAGTTCTTTGACAAAGTCTTTGTTTCTGCTTGGCTGAAAGTCTTTGTGGATAGTCTTTATCTTGGTTGACAGTCCAGTGTGCTACCTTCGTTCAGTGCCTTGATTTCATTTGGTCTGGTATAAGCCCCTTGAAAGTTCTTTGAGCAGGGCTGCATATGAGTCCAGCCATGTTGTTCTCAGTGAAGTCACTGTGAGCCAGTTCTGGATACACCGCCACATTAAATCTGATCCGATCCGATCAATAACCCCAGTAGCTGAGAGTCAAAGGTCAGATGTTGCATGTGTTTTGGATATACAGTAGTCCTGCCCTAATGCATGTGTTCACCTACCAAGTGTTCTGCAAAAATGTGGTGAGATCCATCAGACTTACTCTACCCGTTCCACACACTCTGTCCGGTGAGGCTATTTCAAAAAGAGTGAAAAAATAGAAAATCATTAACAGACCAGGATCAAATTAATCATCTGTTAACAAGCTTTATTATGGATCCTTCGACAGAGACATCTTTTTAATCTGATCTGCACAACAGATCCAAAACAGTTTACCTAAAAGTGAAATAATCAGTTTAACCTGAAACCAAAAAATATTGTAGCCCACTTTTATTTCAGAAACTACTGTATCATGAATTGTTTTCTAACACCACATTCCTAGTATATTTGAGAATTAGCCAATTCCTTGAGCCCTCTAAGATCTGCCCTCTCTTTGGATATATTTATGTATTGTGTATGATTTTCATGTCTAAAAGGCATCGCGGGATGCCCTCCTAAATTGTCAATTTGAAATTGTTAAGCTCAGTGGCTCATTTATTCAAAGTCAAAATATGGGCTCGTTCATTTTGGCCTGTTGTTCCAGGTATAGAACTATTAGTCGATTTTTTAAAGTCCAATTCTCCATTTGTTATAAATTGCGATTCACTCTATGTCCTCAATAGAAAAATATCGATTAAAATAAAGGTGTGTTTATTCAGGACCTGTTTGTGAGGGCTATTCCCTCTTTATTATTATTATTTATTCTTCAAACCCCAATCTGTCATCTTGTTGCTTTTGTAGAGATATATTGGCAAATTGGCCGACCTGAGGCCACCAAATTGTACAGGAATATAGGTGAATACGTCAGTTTGCTGACTTTTACCTATATTTTAGGTGCGCAGGTCTGAGCAGGTCTTTATCTGCACAAACCTTCACCAATTCACGAGTTCACCCTTTTTCCGGTATTAAATTGTTTTACTATGATTAGCCAGAAATGTAATTTCACACTTAGACTTCAATTTATGTTGGTCTACCAGAAAATAGACCTTTTATTGAAAACTATCACAAAATTACATTAAACATTGGTATCGATATTAGCTCTGATTCTAACTACTTTGACAAGAATTCAAATAAAACAAACAGACAGTTGGACCTTTCTGTTGGCACATTTCTTAAGTTCACTGTGATAAGAAAAAGGAGGAAGAAGAGTTGAAAGATAAAAGATTGAAAGCTAGGTTAACCGAAGTTGATTTACTTTGAACCAGAGGGTGACACCTTTTTCCCACCCGAGCAGAAACTGAGTGCCCGCACGCTCAGACGCACCACGACTCTTTACCTTGTTGAAGGTTCGTCTCTTGGAGAGAAGAGTTGAGAAGTATCTGGACACACGTGGATGATTTTGTCCACCGGCCGTCCAGTTGGAACTTCAGCGTGTGTGGCTGACCCACGATACGAGGAAACTCGCCTCCCTCGGCAGGAAACAAAGGTCAACGTCCTGACTAGAGTTTCAAAATAAAACTTCGGAAAACAAATTCTTTCAGAAGTGAGTGAGTGAGACACAGCAAGGCTTTACTGTGGCTCCAGCTGACAACGTGAGTCTAGTTGGCATATGACCGGAACGTTCCAGCTTTCCCAGAGGAGGAAACCAAGTTCTCAGTTGTTCTCCCCTTCACTCTAAAGTCCAAGGCGGAAAAAAGACTTTATATGGAGGGTGGAGTTTGCCACCTTCTGAATGGCTTATTGGTTGGTTTAACAAAATAAAAGATGGAGTTTTGTCCCATAGGCAGAAATGTCTCTGAAGGAGACAGGAAAACTGTTTACAGAATCGGCCAGATGGCCTGGTTACGTCTAGGCTTGAAGACAAAACAAGAGAAGGAAGAACAGCTTTTACCCTGACTCCTGCCTTAGACACAGAGCCTGTTTGCTCTGCAGAAATAAAACCAGCAGAAGGTCAACTCATGCAAGTAACAGATCATTGAAATTACAAAAATATACTGTTTGATCAATTCTGAATTAACACACATTAAAAAGAAAGTTCAATCTGATTAATTGGTGTCCATTAATTCAAAACAATCTTAACAAAACTAGTGTCCCATAGTCTCCTTGAGATGTTCAAGAAAGTACAACACTAGCCGTGTTTCCATCCATTTTCATTTCGAATTTTGAGCTACCTCGCAAATATGTAAATACAAATTAATGCAGATCAGAAGTGTTTCCATCTACTGGCTTGAAGCGCTTCTTCCAAGCCGCGCACAGCGTCATTACGTCAGACGTCAGCGTCATTACGTCAGACGTCAGCGTCATTACGTCAGACGTCAGCACTGCGCATGTCTACAGTAAACAGGAAGTAGCAGTTGAAAACAGAACCCGGCCACACATCTCGTCAAAATGGAGAGAATATTTCAGGTACGTGTTGCTATCGGGCGAGTTGTATTTATTCTGTCATGCCAACTAGTTTTAGCGATGTTACATGTTGTCCGGAGCGGAAACAGCTGATCAGTCACGTGACGTGAATGTTCGCTACGGCAGCACGAGTCGGCAAATGTGTTTCCATCTGTCGTTTTGCGCATCTGCTCATTTTCGCAGATCCCAAAAACCACCTCAAGCGAGCGTATAAACTTTTTGGCGAATTTCAGGAAGTAACTTCGCATTTTGCCGTTTCCATTAAGCTTTTCTGCTGCGATACTTCAAAATGCGCACCTAGAAACCTTGATGGAAACACGGCTACTGAGAGTTTCAGAGAGATGCAGAGAGGCCCATATTTCATATGGACATGAGAGTGCTGTATCCCTACAGTCCCCCTTTTTGGAAATCATCGCCTGTCCTTGGGGATGAGTTCCAACACGAAAGGATACCACCGAATGTCTCTGACCTCTATGTAATCCAGCAAGTGGAAAAAAAAAGTCAAAAAAAAATTATACTCCCATAATGTTTTGGAAATTCCATACTGTTCGTAGGTAATCCCATTGCGGCAAGCTTTTAATCCTTTGGAAAAAAGTCTTATAATCCACAACGGTAATTCCACAACGATGGGGGTTATTGATTTCATCAGCACGAATGGTTTTAATCAGCATGTAGAGGGGATCCCTCGATTGACCCAGAGGAGGCGGCCCTTGGATGAAGGTTGAAGACCAACGTTGGAGTTGCAGGTCCCCACATCGAAGGTTGCAGGCTGGATGGCTTCCAGTCGGTGCCACCCTGGTTCAATGTGTCATGCAATTATGTGGTTTTAGGTGGGCTTATGATTGGGATTCTACATTAAGCCTTACCTATATGCACCTGGTATGTAAGCTATCATGGATTAGATCAGCTACAATTACCAATTAAGGGGTGGATCAATGCTGTAAAAATCAGATATAGGGATGTCTACCTATAGAGTTTTTGGAGGGCTTCTGTAACGAAGGCCTCTTCTTTCAAACTATTCCTCCATTCATTACTTAGTTTAGGTTAAACTAAAATAAAAAATGAAATCTAGTTTGGTCTAAATGTCTGTTGTCTTTTAGACGAACGACGCAAGATTTGGTATTCCCTATAAATTTTGAAGTCTATGGCGAGACTCATCAAAATGAATAGATCTAGAATAGAGACGATCGAATCGGTTCTACCTAAATGATTGGGAGATCAGTGTAGATTATAGTACCTTAAGTAGTATTAATCTACAATGACTCATCAAAGATTGAGATCTTTAACAAAATGAACAGCATGTTGGCATAGTTAAATCCATTTAAGTCTTCAACTAACATTAATCAAAACCTCTTTTGGCTGGGAGTGTTCAGAAAACAATAACAACTTCAATAACAACAAAAGTAGCAATTAAGCAACTAGAAAACAACGTTTCACTACAACAAACTCACTCTGGTCGTCAGATTCCAACGTGTCACACACAAGAAAAACAGTTCTTAGCTTTATAACCGATGTCAATTAAATCCTGCAGATTTAAACGGTTGTTAAGGTTAGTTTTTGTTGTGGGTTTTATGCTTAGCGTTTCTAAGTTCTAGTTGGAACGGTTTCTTTTCGCAACTAGTATAGTTTAAACTGTTTAGTTTATTTACTATCTTGTGCTTGGACGACCTTATTTTCCCATGAAGTCTTTGAGTTTGCGAGATCTTTGTCGTTTGTGGGGTTATTGAAATCTTTGTCCTTGACATGGGCATGACCTAACATCACCCCCCTGTGGTCATGGTGGACCACGCACATGGGTGTGGACGTCCGTCCATGGGCACAAGTTAGGATGCCATTGTTTAGTTTAAGCCGTTCGCGCAGTTTATCGGGAACCTTGTGCAGGAACCTTATAGGTTTTGGCCAACGTATCTCTGTACGTTTACCTCTTTCTGCGTAATTCAGGTGCGTCACAACTGTTGGCTCATTCGCAGGCGTGTCTGACAGGTCAGACTGCGACGTGTCACTATCGTTGTGATGCGTGTCTTTCCACTTCATGACTGAAGAGGTGCTCTTTGAGTCTGTCAGAACTATTTCATCGCCGAGCAGTTCCAGATTCAAAAGCTCTTGAACCAAGGTTTCATTGAAATCTTGGCTGATAGCTGTCCCAGAGGACATTACAGCATTTGTTGTGTGGGATCCTTGGACCTCCACATAATCTTCTACCTGTGGTAGGTAGTGTGAGTTTGAGTCTGCCCCCCTTTTGTTTGAGGAGGGGTCCTCAAAATCTGTAACAATGAAGTCCAAATGACTGTCAGCGTGTGGTAGACTGTCACTTTCTGAACTCAGATGTCCTTGAACCAAGATTTCACTGAAAGCTTGGCTGATTGCCGAATTACCTGTCCCAGAGGACAGTACAGCATCTGTGGAGTGGGATCCTTGGACCTCCACACTTTCTTCTGCCTGTGGCAGGTAGTGTGAGGTTGTCCCCCTTTGGTTTGAGGAGTTGTCCTCAAAATCAGTAACCATGAAGTCCAAGTGACTGTCAGCGTGTTGTAGACTGTCACTTCCAGGACTCGGATGTCCTTGAACCAAGACTTCACTGAAAGCTTGGCTGATTGCCGAACTACCTGTCCCATAGGACCGTACAGCGTCTGTGGTGTGGGATCCTTGGATCTCCACACCTTCTGCTACCTGTGGTAGGCAGTGTTCAGTGAGTGCTGGAGGTGTCAGCTCACAGACGAGGTTCTCGTGCTGGGCCAGAGTCTGGTCCACCTGTTGAGTCTCCTCTGTCTCACCTGTATCTGGAGGTTCACTTACCAGGCTTGTGGTCTTGGTTGGGGACATCCTTGTGACTTCTGCGGTACCTGCTGTTATACAGTCAGTGTCCTGACCTTGTGGAGGCACCTCGAATGGCAGTGGCTTGCTCACTGTGACCCACATTGTTTGATCACCATAATTTATAATCGCGTCGAAACGGTTTATAAAATCTTGGCCAACCAAAAATGTAGTCTGAAGTGAGTCAAGTTCAGACACATATACCGGGTGGTATAGTGACATTTTGCCAATCTGCATGTGAACCATGGCTATAGCTGTCAGGGTTGTTACTGTCTCTGTGGGGCCTTGTAGCTCAAAAGTACAATTCCCAAAGAGTATTTGCCTGTCAACACCGTTAGCGGCGGTCCGTAGCTCCTCAAACAGTTCGGCTGACATGACAGACACGTCTGAGCCGCAATCCAGGAGTGCTTCTCGCTCGAGGACCCCTTCCAGTGTGAGTGGCAGGTAAGCTTTTTTAGCCATCCCCCTTTTGATAAAATTACACAGAAACCGTTTAGGTTTAAGCACACGCTTCTGTTTACGTGCGACTCTGCCTGCGTAATCGTCGTTGCTGTCAGCATCATGATGGCTGTCTGTCTCATCACCTTCGGGATGTTGATTGTCGGCAATGTGTTTGCTGTCAGCATCTCTGACTTTCAGGACGCTGGTCATCAGTAAGTTGTTTGCTGTTAGCATCCTTGTCAATGTTGACGTTGTTGTTGTCAACTGTGTGCACTGAGTCATGGCAAAAGGTAGTGCTGCGCGTCGTTGCACCAGGTTGAACAACATTGTTTGTGTTATCGTCAAGGACAACGTCACACGTTGTGTCAGCATGGTCAACCACTGTAACATTCAAATCATTTGACAAACAACTCACAACCTCAGTCACGTCCACGCGCGGAGGTGTCATTTCCTCAATCTGGAGCTTGTGCAACTCTTGGCACGTTTCGAACTGCGCAGCTCGAGGTGCAGGGGCAGGAGGGTCGCTTCTCGGGGTTACTTGTTGGGACTGATCATTCTTCAACGCTTCACGGTAACCATGCAACCTCCTCCGAGCTTCACCCACAGTGAGACTCATTAGAGAACTCTTTTGGTTCGATCCGAACCATCTAGGTTCATCTAGAGAGCGAACACCTGCCTTTTGTGGTTCTTTGCTCATCTCAGGGTTTTCAACCTGAGGTGAAAGAGGAGTAGTACTCTTTGTGAACCTCTCAGAGTCATTGTTCCAGCTGGATAAAATCCGTTGTTTGTTATCATGAAAATCATGTGTACTTTCACAGTCTGCAGGAGAGGGAACCTCTTCTATTTTCTGCGAGTGGGATGTGACCTTTTGACCTGGGCACACCACTAAGGCTTTTTTCCGTTGTTCGAGCATGTCAAAAGATTCCACAGCACATTGTTTAATTTCTGCCATGGTACTCTCTTTGCAATTAGTATGGAAGCGAACACATTTCAGTAGAAAAGGAATTAGATTAAAAGTGAAAAGACTTTTAAACTGTTCATCTTCCTCAACTCCAGGGACAGGCATGTCCTTGGTGTAAGCAGAGAGGAGCCTGTCGTAAAACACCAGGGGATGTTCACCTGTTTCTTGAAGGACGTGCTTTGCAGCTAAGTACCTATCAAATGATGAAACAGGCTCCCTAGTTGTTGATGTATTTGTTAGACTGTCCATCTTTGTATTGATGTTCTGTGAAAAATCAAGTAAAATGGTTCTAATTTTACAGTGTGCGTATAAATCATCACCTTTAATGTAGCCTTGAGTAAATCAAAACCAACCAGCCTCCAGGTGTGTGTTTCACTGTGTTCAATAAAACAACAGTCACTCACCAACCCAATCTGATCGCTGTTTTAATCACACCAACGCACATAAAAGTGATCTGATTCAAATGCAAGGTGTTTCTGTAAAATGATGTTAAAACAAATAAAAATCAATGGTTTTTATTAAGTTGTTGACCTGTGACAAGGTCAAACAAAGTTGGCTGTTTTTTGTGTGATTTTTGTGAAAATCAAGACAAAAGACGCCTCATGTGTGTTATTTTAAACTTGCAGTCTAAAATAAAATGTGACAGACAGTTAGTTTTGCACAGAATCTAAGATAAAAGTGTCAAGTTTTATCAAGAAGTAGACATGTCTGTCTGAATTCTGTGTAATAGTTCTGCCATCAACATTTTTGATTCTCTGCGAAAATCAAAATAAAATGTGCTGTGAGTACAATATTTCAAATTGTTCCCGTTTAAAACAGGAACATTTAAACATGTACCAATTACTGGAAGACTGCGTCTTCTCTAGTAACCAGCAGGTGGGGTGACAGCGCTGGAAAAGTTTTCACAGCGACTGCAATTTCTCTCTCTGACCGCTATTGAGGCGCTGTTGTCGCCTGTGAGTGTAGCTGTGAGTTGCACCATTCACAGACGTCTAACAACGGATCAAAAACAGCAAATCAGAAAGCCCAGAGCCCTGACGTGACAAAACTCTAGACCCCAGTCTCACACAAATAAAATTATGTGAGTAAAATCGGTTGGACTGTGAAACCTTTTAAACTGCGTTTAAAAGAAAAAAAGGTCGGTCCACATAAAGCAGTTGTACTAGCTCCCGGTGTCACGTGACTCGGTCACACGGCGATCGGTAGCCTGAACAACGTACTCATACATTCACTAAACTCTCAAAAACACCGCGATGAAGCAGTCTTTTCAATGAAAGTAATGGAATGACAAGCCTGAAACTTGTCTGGGACAAACAGCTGAAGTGCAAGTTGACGAGGAGCGGGGCTTCACCCACTGCGCAAGCGTCAACACTTACAGCGTAATCGACCAATCACAGCGAAGACAGACATGTAGTTCCAAAAACCCAAGCGTTCATGGGAAATGGAGTCTTCTTAACCGTACGCCACTCACGTGCGACGTGCCGTTCGAGCGGTGCGTTCATGAACTTGCGGTCGGTAGAACGTTGGCGAGGAACAGACTTTTTAACGTTCTAAAACACATATAAATATCGCAAAACACCGCGGTTAAGCCAGTCTTCGACGATATTACGTGCATAGAAACGAACAACACAGAAAAACTGTCAGAAATGTGTGCAAAAATGAATCTCGACAACCAGCAGTCTCACAAAACCAACTTCTTTGAACACAACACACAATGGACCAATCACAGCGTTTTAAGCAAGCCATTTTGCGTCGGTACCGTTTAGCATTAGCTCGACCCAAAGTACTGAACTCTCTTTCACAAAATAAACGACTTTTACACCACAGAAAATTCTGCTAACGAGCTAAACACATCCAGGCTAACTCCCACGCCCTCCAGAGAAGGCAGTACGCTAACTGTGTAAACAACGGACTTTACGTCATTCGGAACCGGATCTCGGTCCGGTCCAAGCTGAGAGAGTCCAACCGAACCTCCCAACAAAAACGTTGTAACAGATTAGGTAAAATGGAGCAGCAAACGTGTGTGACACAGCTTTTTCAACAGAAACCCGCACATGTAATAAAATGAAGCAGCGGTGACACAGCGGTCACAAAATGAAAAAATGCATGCACCGTGCGACACGTTATGAACGTCTCACAAGCACAGACAAAACATTTATCACTCAGCAGCTTCAAACAGACGTTGAAAGTGAAAGAAAAAATAATTCTATCGGGAAATAATCCAGACAATGCCACGATCAGCAACTTCCGGACACTCACCAGCCAGAACTATTCTTATAAGCCCAAAACCAGGATGCAGAACTATGCCAACAAACACCGTGACAAATAGCTACACAAAAACAACGTAATAACCGTCTCAGGGACTCGGACGAGCCACCAAAATGTAGAGATATATTGGCAAATTGGCCAACCTGAGGCCACCAAATTGTACAGGAATATAGGTGAATACGTCAGTTTGCTGACTTTTACCTATATTTTAGGTGCGCAGGTCTGAGCAGGTCTTTATCTGCACAAACCTTCACCAATTCACGAGTTCACCCATTTTCCGGTATTAAATTGTTTTACTATGATTAGCCAGAAATGTAATTTCACACTTAGACTTCAATTTATGTTGGTCTACCAGAAAATAGACCTTTTATTGAAAACTATCACAAAATTACATTAAACATTGGTATCGATATTAGCTCTGATTCTAACTACTTTGACAAGAATTCAAATAAAACAAACAGACAGTTGGACCTTTCTGTTGGCACATTTCTTAAGTTCACTGTGATAAGAAAAAGGAGGAAGAAGAGTTGAAAGATAAAAGATTGAAAGCTAGGTTAACCGAAGTTGATTTACTTTGAACCAGAGGGTGACACCTTTTTCCCACCCGAGCAGAAACTGAGTGCCCGCACGCTCAGACGCACCACGACTCTTTACCTTGTTGAAGGTTTGTCTCTTGGAGAGAAGAGTTGAGAAGTATCTGGACACACGTGGATGATTTTGTCCACCGGCCGTCCAGTTGGAACTTCAGCGTGTGTGGCTGACCCACGATACGAGGAAACTCGCCTCCCTCGGCAGGAAACAAAGGTCAACGTCCTGACTAGAGTTTCAAAATAAAACTTCGGAAAACAAATTCTTTCAGAAGTGAGTGAGTGAGACACAGCAAGGCTTTACTGTGGCTCCAGCTGACAACGTGAGTCTAGTTGGCATATGACCGGAACGTTCCAGCTTTCCCAGAGGAGGAAACCAAGTTCTCAGTTGTTCTCCCCTTCACTCTAAAGTCCAAGGCGGAAAAAAGACTTTATATGGAGGGTGGAGTTTGCCACCTTCTGAATGGCTTATTGGTTGGCAAGAAAGTTAATTCTCAATAGTCCAGGTATCAAATCCGCTCATTCTCAATCAGTTCATCTGGACAGTTTCTTTTTAGCAGAAACGTTTCACCCTCACTCCAGAGGGCTTCCTCAGTCAGAGTAGTCCAAAGCACACTGAAGTTAACCCACCAAGTAAGCAACTTATGTGGACCAACCAGTTTGCTGTAGCCAAGATGGTTTCTGGGGGCGTGTCCCTCGTCGACTCCTCCCAGGCAGGCAGACATGTCCAAAGTGGTTCAAGACAAGAAAGTTAATTCTCAATAGTCCAGGTATCAAATCCGCTCATTCTCAATCAGTTCATCTGGACAGTTTCTTTTTAGCAGAAACGTTTCACCCTCACTCCAGAGGGCTTCCTCANTTCAAGAAAGTGCAACACTGAGAGTTTCAGAGAGATGCAGAGAGGCCCATATTTCATACGGACATGAGAGTGCTGTGCCCATAATTCATACAAGCCAATATCAAACTTAACTTCCATTGTGCTACGTGTTAATACCTCCAATGTGTGCCTATTTAATTAAATGTTTGTGTTGTGCACGTTTCAGGAGAGAGAGGTTGTCAGCCCCTCCTATTCTCTTATTTTATTCATCTGACTCCAAACAGTTATTAAAATCTGTACCTGCATCCTTTTACTTTTATTAAATGTTTCAGAACGAATACCCAACTGGATGACTAAATTAAATTACAAATAAAAGTGACTCCGATCTGTTTTTGGTTTCTCTAGAAATTATTACGCTTCTGTCTGCAGTACCTTTTTTCGTCCATTAGGGGTCCCCCTAATGCTCAGGCAGTACAAGAAACGACTGTGTGTTTGCGTCCCTGCTTCCGGTCAATGCTCACAAGACGTGTACATTCACTGGATTTATTCACAAAAGAACATCTTCCGAATCGGTAATCAAATTTCCCTGTTTCTTATATATGAGAAAATACAAGTATGATACGTTCGGTTCCACATCCCGACGGCCTATACAAATTATAAGGACGATGCCTCGTGAACCATGTCGGACCTAATGGCTCGTTAGCTTTGCTGTTAGCTGCTAAGTTCGTCCACGAAAACTAAATTTGGATTATTTAAAGTCAATATCGTTTCTCTACACGACGCGCCACTGTATGCTTTGTTAAGCGAATCCGACGTGAGCTGTCTACAGTTACAAAGCTATAAAATGTCCGCTGTCGGACAGCCTATGCTATGCTAACGGGAGGTCCCACTGCAATTTTCAAATTTCCCGTTTGTTTAAGTGTTATAACCTAAAATTATTGAGATCTTATGCCAAAAGCTTTCTCGATCAATCCCCCAAACCGTAACGGTTCATTCGGCGCTAATCAATTTGTTTCGAACTGTCCGCAAATATTTTATTTGTTTAGTCAGAAAACTGTACAAGTTTTGTGGCCTTCCCGTTCAGAGCTGAATTTCTATTTATCAATTCACCCACATTTTATTCCTAATTGCGCAGCAGTGCCACTAATCTAATCACGCTGTAGAAAGTTATTTAATCCCGTTCAAATGGAGAATGTAAACTGTTTTAATGCAATGTTTTGTGTTTCAGGAAACCAGCACCAACTACTGTACTGAGGAGGTGGAGACTATGTTTGTTCATATATCAAATTATCTAAATAAAACTGTGTTCTAACCTCAGCGCCTCAATTTTTTTAAAATCATTTCTGCATTATCTGCTGCCTATGTCTGTTGGTACAGTAGTGATTATTTAATCCTCAGATAGCTTGTCCTAGTTTTTATCTTTAATTTTTATCTGTACTGTAAGTAACTATATAGTCCTTATAATGTGGGGTTTGTTGACTAAAATTTTATCTATCATTTTCCATCTCAGAGATTGTTCAAGATTTTTGTTAAATTATCTTCAAATTATTTTCGTTGTGACCTATAAACATGCCTATATAACTTAAAAGTCTAATTCAAGTTCTTAAAACAGTTCTTCCTATTTTCATTCCTCCAAAAAGAAGCTGTAATGAACCATATCACAAGTCTAATTTAAGTTCTTAAAATCCTATTCAGTTCTTCCTCTGAGTGTGAAGAGTTATCCATACTGTTTTATACATTAACCCTATGTTTCCTATTTTGCTCCTGGTTGCCAGAAAAATACAAAAAAAATCACAGAACACTCTTGAGTCGACACAAACAATTAAGAACAACTTATACTCGCACAGTGAAACATAATTTCACAAAACACATTCCCCTTTTTTATTATTACCAACGCAGCACGAACAAAACAAAACACTTAATAAAACGAAGTAAAAACGAGAGCCCACACGCACTTCCGGTCCCGGACCGAATGCAAATTTGGGTCGTGTTGGCCACAGAGTCCTCATCGACTCACTGAATCCTCATCGATTCAGTCCGCACCTCCCAGGTCGTAACTGCCTAATGACGTCTCTTTCCTAGTGCACAAAGTTGGCCCGCTGACGTTAAACGCAGCTAGGATTCCCAGAATCCCTGAGACAGTACCACCTCGTCAGGAGTACGCCTGGCGCGCCACCGCCGTGCCCCTGGGAGATGAGGCTTTCACGTCCCACGTGACCGGTGAGTTCCCGAGAAACAGCGAAACACGGAGGTTCACTCTCCCAGTGACTTCCGGTGTGTCCCCTTGACTTGACACGGGGCATCGGGAAAACGTTACGATATCAAACAAGTGGCAGCGGCCGTCTACTCACGCAGTGACGCATCGGAACTGGGAAATTCCTAAACGTACATACGTGCTAACAAGACGGACCGCCGATTCCAGCTACTGATAATCGAGCGTACCCGGAAACGAAACTAGCCAATGAGCTGTTGCATCCCCCTCTGGTCACTAGACGGAAAACCCGCCCCCGTGAAACCAGCAGCAAAAAACTACTGACGAGCCGAATCGACCACGTTTGTCCCCCAAAAAGTAAGTAATAAAATATTAACGACGTACAGACGACACACATGAAACCAAATCCAACGAACACGCGCCCCACACACGCGGCTCGGCCCGAACCCGGCCGAACGGTCCCGAGTGGTTCCGAGAGCCCACTTCCGGTTCGGGACGAAGCTCACAGCGTCTGATTAAACCGAACCCAGCTGTCAGAAATGGCCAGAAAGGATATATTTAGCTTAACAAACTGTCACTGTCTTTATCACGAGACAGTCCTGGCCAAATGCAGAGATGACTAAAATTTATTTATGGCCAAACAAACGTTTTGTGGTTTAAACCAAAGAGGCACGTCTTACCTTCATCTATGAGGCCCAACTCTGCAGGTTGCCAGAAGCTGCTCCGTCTCCTGTCTCCCTCTCTTGAAACGTCGGGTCACCATTTGAAGAGTCCTGAACTCTTATAGACGTGCTCCAAGGAGAGAGAGAGTATTTATATAAAAAAAGAATTTATTATGACAGGCATAAGGGTTACAATTTAATCAGAGTACAGACATAAAATACATTTATATGCATATAAATGGGAGCAGAATATACAGAACCTTCCTCCGTGGTGTTCCCTCAAAAATGCTCAACCCCGTGATAGTGTGTTCTTCTGATATTTGCATCTTGTCGTGTTCCAATTGGATGTTTCAAGATTAGACTGTCTGCTTCTAGCTCGTTACCATGGTGTTCAAGGTTGCTGCACTGACCTTATCTTGTGCAGTTTGAAAACTCTAAGTTTGCTGTGTTATTAGTAGACTTTTAGCAGACTGTGGGCAACTACACTAATTGATCGCTAATGATTCCTAGCTGTGTGTGTCATTAATCTAATATGTAAATGTGTCTATATGTGAGCTCTAATATGTATGAAGATTCAATTCATGTTGTGTTCTCTTAAAGTTATAATTAGTGTCATACGTTGTTTAAAAGAGTGTATCTGTAATGTTACGTGTCAACCCGAAGTAGTAAATGTATTACCTGCGCTGGATAAATGTAGGGAATACCTGATCAAACAGTAACACTCCTTGAGCATATAGAGTAAGTAAAAGTATCGAACAGTGTCATAACTCTTCAAGCTCCATTGACCGCACTGGGAATTGTAAAATGGCGACCGGAAATGACCGGAAGTTGCATAAATACGATAAAATTGTAATAAAAACATAATATTAATAATTGTACTTTATTTATAAAACCATTTAAAACAACCACAGCTGCAACAAAGTGCTGTACACATGAAATTAATAACATTTAAACACACACAAAAAAAAATTTAATTTCATATTTTTATTAAATATGATAAAATCGTAAGTCTGAGTTGCCGTAGATCGCAGGTGACGTAGGTCGAGGGTTTGCTGTACATGTTTATTCTTTGTTGTTGCTTGGTGTATGTTGTTGGCTAGAGGTTTAATTTGTTTTAGGTTGTTGCTGGTGGAGGCGTGAACAAAAGCACAACTCTACCTCCACCCCTCGTCTCTCGACACGCCTATTTTGAGGGAGAATTTGAAACTGCTTCGGGGGAGGAGAGTGGGGAGTTCCTCTTTAAGTTACTTAAAGATGATTGTTGTTAGATTTGAATGATTGTAAGAGGGGGCAAATAAAATAAGATTTTTTTCTTCTTACTGCTACCCTTCATTTTATTTGTGTTGTATAAACTCACTTTGTTATATAGTTTTGTGTTATATTTTTAAAATGAATAAATTTGAGTAAAAAAAAAATCAAACGTTTGGTAATAAAGGTACAAAGAAAAAACATTACTACTGAAAGGAATGCATTATTTTATATGACATTAAAAAAAGACAAAACAAAGGTTATTATTCAGTTAAACTGCTTTTCTCTGATGTGGATTATCCCCATGTGTTTGTTTAAATGTGACTTCTGTCCAAACCTGTGTCCACAAAGATCACAAACAAATGCTTTCTGTCCTGTGTGAACTATCATGTGAGAGTTAAAATTGACTTCCGTCCAAACCTTTGTCCACAAAGATCACAAACAAATGCTTTCTGTACTGTGTGAACTATCATGTGTGTGTTTAAATTGACTTCTGTCCAAACCTTTGTCCACAAAGATCACAAGCAAATGCTTTCTGTCCTGTGTGAACTATCATGTGTGTGTTTAAATTGACTTCCGTCCAAACCTTTGTCCACAAAGATCACAAGCAAATGCTTTCTGTCCTGTGTGAACTATCATGTGTCTGTTTAGATCACCCTTTCTGTTAAATCTTTTTCCACAGTCTTTACAACTAAATGAGGTCTGTCTTGACTGTCTTTTCTCGACTGAGCCTCCAGTTTTCTTCACTTCAACACATTCCTTGACAACCAAACAACTTGAAGACATCACTGACTGACTTGTCTTGTGAAATTGTTTCCCATGCTCAGTGAAGCTGCAAGATTTGTTGACAGTGTTTACGCCTGACTCAGGAGCTCTGCTCTTCTTCCAGTCTTTGTCACCGTCTTCAGGTTCTGACCCAGAGTCTGATAAGTCTTTTAGCTGAGAGTCAGAGTCATTCACATCATCACCTTCATCATCCTCACTGACTTCAGTCTCTGAAGAGCTGCAATCATCTCCATAAGTATTTAGATCTGGGTTCCTGGTAGTCTCTGCTCCTCCACAGTCCTCTCCACCAGTTGATGCTTTCATCTGGTCAGCTGAACTGCTGGTTGGAAGATCTTCCTCTTTTACTTGGTGCTGATGAAGCTGTAAAAATAGATGTTTCTCTTCATCTTCCTCACTCTTCAAAGGAACAGCAGTGAATGCAAACCCGGGGTCATCAGTCTCTGTTTTCACACAAAACTGCTCTCCCTCTTGACTGGTCCACAGTTCCTCATCTTCCTCCTTTATGTTGAGGGTCTCTGGATCCTGTTGATCCATCCCAAGCATCTGTACTTCAGGAGCTTCTTTAATCAGAACCATCTGCTGAACATCTGCAGGGACCACAGAAAACGTGAACATCAGGCACAATTATAACTTTAAATTCACACATACAGCGATGCTTGAAAGTTTGTGAAGCCTTTAAAACTTTATAAATTTCTGCATAAAAATGACCTAAAACATCATCAGATTTTCACACAAGTCCTAAAAGTAGATAAAGAGAACCTAGTTAAACAAATGAGACAAAATATTATACTTGGTCATTTATCGAGGAAAATGATCCAATATTACATGATTTTTCCTGAGATTTGTCAAGCTGTTTTATCAGTAATGCACAAAAATAAATTAAATATTGACGAGAGCATGTACTTCCGGTTCCGGCGAGCTGACGAACAGCTGCTCCCTCTGGTCTCTCTGTAGTCTTTATCATCAAACTGACCCGTTTTTTTGAATTGGACTAAAGTTGGTCCACCTTCCAACTGACTCAGAGCCGAACTGGACTGTCCCAAAAAAAATTCCGGCCCAGGACCGGCCGCTACACTCCACCGGTCATTCTGAGCGCATCTTGCAAGCCAGGTGAGTCCTCGAGCTGGGGAGCCGTCCCACGAAGCCCCAGTGTTTCTTTGCCACTCTCACTGGATCCAAACTGAACTTCCCATCTGGATCTGTGGTTCTCCTGGTTCAAACAAGATTCGCAGGGAAGTTTTATGCTGACTTTTCTGCTGCCCTTTGTTTGTTTGAATTGGCCTCGTGGCGTGGGGGGAAGTGTACCTGGTCGAACCTGTGCCCCAGGACCAGAACTGAACCAAGTTGGCTGTGGGGGACTTCGTTCTACATTAAAGCCGGTCTCACCACCGTGGGAACCGCTGCTCTCACCTGGAGTCACTGGAGGTGATGCGCGGCTGCTTTGAAGTGCTGCTGAAACTGAACAGGAGCAGAGACGGGCAGTAACGACTTCAGCCACTTCGTGGGAAGGTGGCCTTTCGTGCTATGGTGACCGGACGAGCAGAGTGACGTGAAGCGCGGAGTGGCTGCAGCTGCGCTGTTTTGGTGCTTGTTTTCCCGTTGCTGCTCCCTGCTGACCTGAAACAGGCTTGGACCATGCCTTTAATTTCAGGAGGATCTTCTGGCAGTTCACTCTGCTATCCATCCATCCATCTATCCATCCATTTTCTTCCGCTTATCCGGGGTCGGGTTGCGGGGGTAGCAGCCTAAGTACTGCCTAAGAGTTCACTCTACTATTTGCTACAAATTATTTGTTTCTATTCGTTGATTCTGGGTCCAGCTTCTGTTCCCCATGGCCACATCCATTCTTATTCACAAGGGGGCTGGGGCCCCCCTCAGCCCAATTCAAACTGTAGTTGGGCCTCCACAACAGTTTTGTTTGCCCATTTAACTTGTGATGCTTTATGGTCTGAGACTTTTCTGCACCATTCATATTATTGCCATTATTTTCAGATCTCAGACTATCTGGAATCACTGAATCTTATTAACACATCTGGATCTGCCCATCACTGCAACTTTCACAGTTTTTGGGTTCTGAATGATCGTGTCTTCATTAATGTTTCTCATGGTTCAATTATGGGGGCTAAATGTCACACTGTTAACTCCTGTAATTACACATCAGTGACAAAGAAGTCAAGAAAATGTCTGATAATAATGTTATTGATCTCAGGGATTCAGCCCCCCCCCACCCACTAACTATAGTACACCAAATGACTTTAAAAATAAGTCTGGTCTTCGTTTCCTGCATGTAAACACTCGTAGCCTTCTAAAAAAACTTGATTACTTGAAAATTCAGGTCAGTTCTTCTGGGGCAGATGTGATCTTCATCTCTGAAACTTGGCTCAACAAATCTGTTCTGAATAATGATCTGGTAATCAATGGGTTTAAGATCTATCAATGTGATAGTGAAAAAAAGGGGGGGGGGTGGAGTCGCTATCTACATCAGAGATTCTTTGGCTGCCAGTATTGCGTCTAAAAAAACAATCCCAAACCAGTTTGAGGCTTTAGATGTGAACATCCCTTTGAAAGGAGGTCAGATCTTATCTGTAGTGGACTGTTATCGTCCCCCCTCCGCAACACCCGAGGCTCTGTCCTCCCTGACAGAATTCATAGGAAATTTAAAATACAATGAAATTTTGGTGGCAGGAGATTTCAACATTGACTGGGATAAGTCGACCCCCCTCTGTGATAAATTCAAGGAATGTTGCCTATCTCTCAATCTAACCCAACTCTAACTTTCCCACTAGACCAAACAAAAATTGTCCTGAAGAATCTTCTATCTTAGGGCCAGTTTACACGGCGCATATTTTGAGTGTAACCGCTACTTTCTCTTTGCGACTTTGCTTATCGCCTACACGACACCGCTGGCCCCCCTCTATGACACCGATAGTTTTCTGAGCCTGCTCTCAAAGTGGAAGTTTTTCGCTGCACCCCCGCTGATAATGTAAACATCTCCTGCTGATCTTTTGTGTCAACCACATGCGCGCAGCCCGCACGCGCAGACAGCCGGCATTTTAACAATGGCGGTGGACTGGACAGTGGACACAGTCACGCACCACTTTCTGAACTATAGCTGATGGAATATATTTTGATTCTCATATTTAATTATTCTACACCTTACCTGCATCTGTGTTGGAAGAGAGCCAGCTGCCTGGATCCAGTTGTCGCTGTTAACGAGGCAGTCGGACATTTCACGTGTCACGCTGCACTATAACATACTAAATGTGCTATATATTAACAGTTTAACAATAATAAACAGTATTTATGTTAGCGTGGGAGATATTTACATTTATCTGAGCTAAATGAAGCTATCTGGACTCGTTACGTCATGCCTAACATGCTGCATGTTGAAAATGAAGACACCAGGTTGATTTTTAATTTATTTATTTATTTATTCAACACCACAAACTCATGTCACAAACACTGAGAATAGACCTTTTACCAGTTGACGTCATCATGCAAACCCCCCCATGAAACAAGCGTTCTGATTGGACGGCAAAAAGCCGAAACTGGATTCAGGGGGGTTAGCAACGAGCCGGTAGCTTCGTAATGATAGAGAGTTGTAATTTAGAAGCTTGGTTTCTTAAAATAGTGAAACAACTCAACAATTGTGAAAATAGTGAACAACCACTGGTCAAAATGCCTGAGAGGAGGAAAACCGCACGCCCATATACATTGTTTACAGGATTGCTTTTTTTTTTGGCCAACAGCAAGGCCGACACAACCAAACAGCAAGCCCGACACAACCATGCAAACACAACCACGCCAAAACTTTTTACGAGTGGCAGGTTTTGACATTTTACTCACCAGTTCTTCAGTGGGGTCGAAGGAAGAATCTCTTTGCATGTCGCAGGTTGAAACTTCAGCACAGGCAGCGCACGAAGGACAACAGGTCTCGTCGAACTAGCTAGTTAGCTGCTAGTTAGCTGCTAGTTAGCCCCCGCCGCGCCACGGTTCATCTGTAGCCAGTGGCTCCTAGCTGGGTCCAGCCGGTTCTGGTTCCTCCCGGCCCGGGAGGACTTCACACGGA
Source organism: Garcialebias charrua (assembly GCA_038048925.1). Taxonomy (NCBI): domain Eukaryota; kingdom Metazoa; phylum Chordata; class Actinopteri; order Cyprinodontiformes; family Rivulidae; genus Garcialebias; species Garcialebias charrua. Next base: position 19,577 of record JBBPBX010050526.1, read on the forward strand.
CAGCCTGGCGAAGCGCGCTTCACACCGACAGCCCGGCGAAGCGCGCTTCACACCGACAGCCCGGCGAAACGCGCTTCACACCGACAGCCGTGGGGGGTTCGGGACTCCCTGCGAAGCGCGTGAAGCCACATCTTCCTTCTTTTAGTCGCTTTACTCGACTTTCCAAGAGGGACTTGGTAAAACGAACAAGTCTCACCTTTTTCTTTTTCTCGATTACGTTCCCTGGAACACTTATAAACACAACAGAAGTCCTTTTTCCCCAACGCAAACGAAGGCCGTATTGAAAACAACAGAGTAAATCTCCCGCGCTCCGCACTCCCCCAGGTTTCCGGTAAATTCCGGAAAAATACGAGTGCGCATGCGCGACCAGGGCAACTGGTAAAAGGTCTATTAAATTGAACACTTTTAAAAGCACGTTAACCGAACTTTAATGAACTGGACTCTGCTGTTTTCATCCTGGTGGACACGACCCACATCCGAACTTGCTGCGAACCGGTCCGCTTCGTGGAACAGCTTCGACCTCGCAGGAAAAAAATAAAAATAAAACCTCAGTTGGTTGTTCTGTGATCGAACTAAACACAAGGAAACATTATTAAGAACATTGTTTACCTTGTAGCGCTGCTGGAAATCAGCTGATTCTCACGGAGTAAAGTCCAACATCGTCACTCGGTTCCGGTCCAGTCAGCAACTGGTGGTGTGTGCAGCTTGTTAGATGAAGCGGACGGTCCCACTTGGTGTCAAATCCGTTGACTCTTCTCCAAATTCCAGCTTTAACTTGTTGTTAACTTGTTGACAACAACTTGTAGTAGCTGAACTTTTAGCCAGAGAGGAAAACAGGCTGCCTCGTCTGCTCTGTTTACATCAGACAGCAGTGGCACGCATGCGCAGTAGTGAAGGTTCCAAAAATCACAGCGCCATCTAATGGCCTAGCATGGTAACTACAGTAAAGTCATGAGGACGGGGGGTGGAGGGGGAGAGAGTCGTATCCACAGAATTCGCCCATGTCAACGCAAAACTTTCAACCTAATTAACATACCCAAAAGTTCCGTTTCCCCCACACAGTGTCCGTGTAAACAGGGCCTTAGATCTGTTTCTAACAAATATGCCTCACAAATTCCCTGGTACAGGTGTATTTGCTAACATTCTAAGTGATCACTGTGTGAGAACAACTCTTAGAATGATTAAACTTCCTCCTTCTAAGCCCAGAATAATTCAAAAAAGGGATTTGAAACATTTTTGTGAACAGTCATTCCTCTGGGATCTATCCCACTTTCATTGGCAACGTATTCTATTAATCAATGACGTGAACACCGCTTGGAACTATTTTCATAATAAGAAAGTTAATTCTCAATAGTCCAGGTATCAAATCCGCTCATTCTCAATCAGTTCATCTGGACAGTTTCTTTTTAGCAGAAACGTTTCACCCTCACTCCAGAGGGCTTCCTCAGTCAGAGTAGTCCAAAGCACACTGAAGTTAACCCACCAAGCTTTGGACTACTCTGACTGAGGAAGCCCTCTGGAGTGAGGGTGAAACGTTTCTGCTAAAAAGAAACTGTCCAGATGAACTGATTGAGAATGAGCGGATATTTTCATAATAGTTTCATGTAACCCGGTTCACTTTACGGATCTGGGTCAGTCTACTGAGTCACTAAAGTAACCTGGTTCACTTTATGGATCTGTGTCAGTCTAATGAATCACTAAAATGACCTGGTTCACTTTATGGATCTGGGTCAGTCTACTGAGTCACTAAAGCAGACCTGCTCATTACGTCGATCGCGATCGACCGGTCGATCGCGGAGGCATTACTGGTCGATCGCAGCGTGACATTAATATTATTTTTTTTTTCCCGCAGCGTGACATTAAAAAAATTGTCAGCCAATCAAACATCCCGTTACTTGATTGACATACAGGGCAACCAATCAGATGACAACTGAATCTTGAGTTGTATCCTCCCATCACTTGATTGACATACACGGCAGCCAATCAGATGAGAGCTTTAGGTCATGCTCATGCAGCTTCTGAAAACAACGGCGCGAAGGTGGAACGCGGCGAAACATATCAAGCTAAAACAATCAGATTTCGGACTGTTCATGGAAAATACGACATGGACTTCCCACCCAAAAGCCAGGTGAGAAAGAGAAAGGTGGAGGAACTAAAATCCCTGTTCGGACAGCAGCAACTTCAAAGCGAAACGCCCCCACCATCTTCCGGGTGAGTGACGCTGTGATGTTTCTCTGCACGCTAAAACATACTGGTTGGGAGTTGATGTGGCTTTATTATTAAAATCATACGAGACACTGTTCATACAGCATAACCTCCTTGACTACTCTCCGTTCTCTGCACGTTTCCCTGTCCCGCAGCGCGAGCGTTTGCAAAACACACTTTCGCGCTGCGTTCAGGGACAGTCTGTAAAATACACCGCTGTAAATCTCCGTACCAAAAGAGCCATTTTTATGCCTTTGTTCACTAAATTAAACGTGTCCGGAGCCATAACAACCTGCTACAACTGTGGTTATCAACTGGTGGCCTGTGGACCACTTTAGATTTGCTGGAGTTTTTTTTAGAGATGACATTATAAAGTTAAAAAAAATCTAATGATTTTTTAACATTTATTAATTAAAGTAAAATACCAGATTCTTATAAAGAAGGGGGTGGGGATCAGTTTCTACCATCTTTTTTTAAAATAAATTTTAAAAAATCTATATTGCTGTCACCATCACCCCATTTGGTCCCTACGGGCGACCAAGTGCCCACGGGCACCACGTTGGTGACCCCTGATTTATTACATGTGTTGTGCAATATTGGCTTATTCAGTTATGCAAGGTACATCAACATAGGTACATTGTACATAAAAAGAATCCTTAATACATTTGAAGATAATTATATGTTTTGCATTTTTGTATTGGGTAGATCTTTTTGACTTGTTTTTTTTATAAGTAGCTCGCATGCTGAAAAAGTGTGAGCACCCCTGCACTAAAGTAACCTGGTTCACTTTATGGATCTGTGTCAGTCTAATGAATCACTAAAATGACCTGGTTCACTTTACGGATCTGGGTCAGTCTACTGAGTCACTAAAGTAACCTGGTTCACTTTATGGATCTGTGTCAGTCTAATGAATCACTAAAGTAACTCGGTTCACTTTATGGATCTGTGTCAGTCTAATGAATCACTAAAGTAACCTGGTTCACTTTATGGATCTGGGTCAGTCTAATGAGTCACTAAAGTAACTCGGTTCACTTGAGTCGTTCACTCTTTGTTAGTTTTGGATCAGCACAGAGAGTAAGAAGTAACTCCTTTATCTTCCAGAAAACTGCTACTAACTTGTAACAAAGTCACTGGAGAGAAAGAATAAAGACACAAACCTAAAAGATGCAGTTGATGGTTGGGACTGAAAACAGCATCTAACATGTGTCTTGCTCCGTTTGTTCCTGAGCTGCAGCTCTACTTCCAAAATCCTCAGACTTTTCTTCTTCCTCTGCTTCCAGCTGTTTGAGCCGCTGTCTCCACATCTGTTCACTTCCGGTCAGCAACATTTACAGATGTTACAGCTCAATTGAACGTTCACTTCAACTCATTTGAGCAGCAGTCGAGAGAAAAGGCCTTCAGCTCGTAGCTACGGAGCAGAACAACAAACACTGACGTCAGAACTGAGCAACTTCCGGTGCTGGGAGAACATCACTTCCGTTAGCTGCTGCTCTTCAAAATAAGAGCTCGAACTGAGCTGCTCTTCAGCTCTACATCAATTAGTTTCTGTGTTCCCATGGCAACTTGTAAATATGTCGCTGAATTTAGACCCAGGATTAGTATTTAATCAACACATATTCTAGAATAATAAAGTTCACTCTTTGCATTTCAAATGTGGTATTTTTTCTTAAATATTGGGTTTATCTTCTCAGGTGTCAGACAAGATATATTCATAAAAATATACAAATCAATAAAATGAACATTCATATTTCTACTTTAAAACGTTTTATTTTCAAATATAGTGTTTCAAAGCACAGCTGTGAGGAGTTGATCCAGATCTATAGATCAATAGATATCAGTTGTGCATTAGAAGAAACAGCTGCTGTGCAGATGTGTGGGGCAGATCACATCTGTGTTCAGCAGCATCCAGTTTGCCTCATGCAACAGGTCAGAGAGAGTCCTGTCCAGCACCTCAAAGGTGAGACAGGTCTGCCCCATGTACTGGAACCAGTCCTAGAACTGGACCAGGTTACAGGCTCTGTGTTCAGGACACTGATCATGTTCATCAGGAACATCTGGAAAACAAGACGAGGACACAAACTAGATGATGTCATGAAAGATGAGCAGCTTGTGGTGCATCTTCAAGCAGAGCAGAAAGAAAAGTGTTGAATCTTCATGAACACACGTCTGGGATCAACCTCTTTATCGGAGTCCTGGAAACATCTGGATCCTTCTTCAGGATCTGAACAGCTGCTGTCTCCTTGGTCTTCAGGCTCAGACATTTGTCCACTTGGACAAAAACAGCCTTCAGCAATAAACTCCAGGACGGAGTGATGAGAGGAGCCGCCGAGCAAAGTTTGACCAGCTTTAATGTGTCAGCTTTAGTCAGTGTGACTGTGGACAGAAACTTGTTCAAGTTCTTTTTTCTTTTTGTCATTCCAGACACATTTAAATCACAGAGACATCAAATCACATTTCTTCATCAAATAAACAACAATCAGGTAGAAAAACTGTCATCAAGTCCTAAAGTTCAGCCATTCTCTTAGAAAAAACATCAAATAGTTGTGTAACATCATTACATGTTGTATAAATATAGAATACAGGCTGATCCATGAATCAAATGAGATCAACTTTATTAATAAAGCAGATTTAAACAACAAGAGTTGACCAATGTGCTGAACAACAAACTCCAAAATAACATCCATAAAACAACAAAGTGAAGGTGTTCAAACACAACATTTAAGAACAAGTCCAAATCTATTCTTAAAGGAGTCAATGAAAAAAGACTTGAGCTGCTAAAATCATTGGAAGCCAAAGGAAATGAACTTTTCAGTTTGAAACGTCTCAATCCAGAGGCTGAACATGATGGAGAGTAGAAGACTGTTGAGGCTCTTGTTGAATTCTTTCACTTTGAATTCTTCAACTTCACCTGGATCAAACTGGAACACATTTCTAACTATTTCACTCCTTTGATTCTGTCAAACAGATGTGAGCAAGAGGAAACAGCTGTTAAAGGAACACTGGCCTCAACCACCACATGCTGCTGAAATCACTTGTGGACAATATTTTCCACTGATGATCCACAGAAAAGTCATCTTGTGTGCAGCGTTCAAAATGACTTTTCCTGCTGCGTTCATGTTTCCACTTTGTTTTCACAGCAGCAGATGTTTGCAGCAAAGTGGA
>JBBPBX010050527.1:0-11335 GCA_038048925.1 Garcialebias charrua
AACACGTTTTGACTGACTTTGCAGTTTTCTTAAGAAATAATGACGTGCATGATTGCATGTGTGATGCATTCCTTCAAGGAGTGCTTGTTATTATTATTTTAATCAGGAAGAAAAAGTTTGTAACAATTTAAGATAGAACAGTTTCTCCCTGTGTATTAAATGCACTTCCTGTGATATTTTGCCTGTTGAAGTTAATTAATTGATCACCTCTAATTTTGGAGAATTATTGTTTGTATTTTTTAGTGAGGGGGGAGTGGTGGAACAGAGGTTATAAAAGGCAAGCCTGTGTTCAGAAGGTTGCCAGTTCAACTCCCAAAACTGACAACCTCAAGAATGTGGGTGGGAAAGGTGAAACACCCACACCTGCCTTTACTCTATTTTGTCCCACACTGGGCCCTCGAGGAAGACCCTTAACCCCCACAATCTGCTCCCCTGGGCAACCTAGATAACAGCTCTCTGCTCCACACAGAGGGCTGTGGTAGCTCGGTGGTCTGTGGTTGAGTCAGGAAGGGCATTTGGCATAAAATCAATTACCAAATATTTGTGCGAGTTAGCTTGCTGTGGCAACACAGGAGTAACCGAAAGAAAGAAAGAAACAAATTGTACTTTTTAGTCTGTCAGTTCAACATTTCACCTTCCAAAGGTGTAGCTTAAAACTGTTTTAGTAAAAAAAAAACATCTGTTGAAAACTGGTTTAAAAAAGGCAGAGTAGACCTCGTTTTTAAAGGGGTGAAACACTTTCTGACCCCTTCTTATACATTATGTTGAATACCAAGTACTGTACTGCACAGCAGGGCCGGGACCAAGCCTCCATGGGGCCCTAAGCGAAATTTGGTTTGGGGCCCTCTACATAATATGGATTACTGCAATAAACAGTCAATCAGATCATTCACTGACCTAACATAAACCCATTGCAACTCTGACAGCCCTGGTTACATTATCCTATGTGTATTTTGGTACTAAAAGTAACTAAAGGAAATAAAAAAAAACACCAGTATACAATGTATTTTACTGCAAAAATGTCATCTGGTTTATTAACTTTGGTTCCAAAGAACTGCAACAGTAATGTTCAAAATAATTTGGAGCGCAAGATCAACAACAAACAACAGATAAAATAACTGGGATGCATAAAAATTAATTAAATTGTGCAAAAAACAGACAAAAGAAAACAACAAGTTCAAGGAAATACTTAAAAAATGTAAATGAACAATGAAGCCACGTAAAATGGTTTAAACAAAAAAAAAAATTAGTTGAATACCGGTAATTAGTTCTTAAAACCAGAGGTGGGTAGGAACGAGTTACATTTACTCAGTTACATTTACTTAAGTAGATTTTTGAGAAAATTGTACTTGTGAGAGTAGTTTAAATGTGAAAGACTTATACTTTTACTTGAGTAAATTTTAGGGGAGAAAACCGCAACTTTTACTCAGTTACTATGGGCTTTCTGCTGATCGCTACAGTTACTTTTGTTTCAAGTATGTAAAAATATTAGCAGCAAAATTATTGTGTAACTTATTGTCACCTGACATGTAACCAATCAAGTGAAGCCAACCAGTCACGTGACCACAACAAACTCTACGTGCGGGCCATGTTAAGTGACGTCGGAGATTCTGGTAAACAGTTAGTGCTGTTTATAGGATGTCAAAATGTTAGAAATTGAGTTCCAACATTTACTGGTAGAAACAAAGTTTTGCAGAAAGTCAAGTTTATTATTATTTAGCTGAATTATTTTGGATACAGTTGCCTTTGTGTTTTTTATTTATTTTTATTTACAACAATGTAAAAGATAAGTGGTTTATTTCTAAATCCTTTTGGCTGGTACAGTATTGCCTTTGTGTTTTTATTTATAACAATACATGTTTCCTTGTAAATCCATTTGCATGTTATAATTTAATGACGCAAGATGGTACTCCGCAGTTACTCACTACTTGAGTAGGTTATAATCAAAGTACTTTATTACTTTTACTCAAGTAAATTTTTGGATGCCTACTCACTACTTTTACTTGAGTAATATTTGGTTCAAGTAACAATACTTTTACTTGAGTAAAAATTTTGAATACTCTACCCACCTCTGCTTAAAACTATGTAAATGTATTTACATTCTGCATTCTGGGACCCTAAACAGCTTTGACGAAGTTGCTCAGAGTGAGGTGGAGGCCATCATCAAGAAAATGAAGCCTTCATCCTGCGCCCTGGATCCTTTCCCCTCGTCTCTCATAAAAACCAATCACTTCTGCAATAGGCCCACTAATCACTCAAATAATAAATCAGTCTCTACAATCTGGTCATGTTCCACTGCCTCTAAAAACTGCCATCATTAGGCCTCTTCTGAAAAAATCTAATTTGGATCCCGACATTTTTTCTAATTACCGCCCAATTTCACACCTCCCTTTTCTGTCTAAAGTGCTGGAAAAAGCTGTTGCTGCTCAGCTGCAGGACCACCTACAACAACACTCCCTGTATGAGAAGTTCCAGTCTGGATTCAGGGCAGCTCACAGTACAGAGACTGCATTGCTGAGGGTTACCAATGATGTCCTCTTGGCTGCTGACACTGGCTCTCCCTCCATCCTTGTCCTCCTTGACCTCACTGCAGCCTTCGACACTGTGGACCATAGTATCCTCCTCCACCGTCTTCATGTGGAGGTCGGTCTCTGCGACACCGTCCTGGACTGGTTCAAATCTTTCCTCTCCAATAGGCTGGAATGTGTTAGTCTTGGCAACGCCACGTCCCAGACAGTCTGTGTCTCCTGTGGTGTCCCTCAGGGGTCGGTTCTGGGGCCCCTGCTGTTTTCCCTTTACATGCTGCCTTTAGGTCAAATTATTAATCAGTTCAACATTTCTTTTCACTGTTATGCCGACGATACACAGCTTTACATCAGGACTGGAGCATCCTCATCTTCCACCTTGTCATCTCCATCTTCACTCACTGCCCTCTCTGCCTGCCTGGAGGCAATTAGGGCATGGATGAATCAGAACTTTCTTCAATTAAACTGCTCCAAGACTGAGGCCATACTGATTGGCACCCCTCACCAGGTACAAACATCTCCTATAACAACACTTTCCTTTTCTGGACAAGACATCCCCCTCTCCACCTCTGTTACAAATCTTGGAATAAAAATGGACTCTCATCTTACATTTGAAAATCACATTAAGCTTCTGTTTAAAACTTGCTTCTTCCATCTTCGAAACATCTCCAGACTTCGCCCATCCCTAACTTTTTCCGATGCTGAGAAGCTCGTCCATGCTTTTGTCTCCTCCAGGCTCGACTACTGCAACTCCCTGTTTATTGGAATCCCTGGCAAAAACCTTCAGAAACTTCAATATATTCAAAACAGTGCAGCAAGGATCTTGTTGAGAGTTCGTAAATTTGAACATATTACGCCCATTCTCCATAACCTTCATTGGCTTCCTGTCGCCTACAGAATTCAGTACAAAACTGCTCTCATTACACATCAATGCTTACATGGAGCTTCACCAGATTATCTGAAGGATATTCTTATTCCATACTCATCCACCCGGTCGCTGCGGTCACAGAACAGTAATCTCCTTCACATTCCGAGAACCAAATTAAGGACCATGGGAGACCGGGCTTTCAGTGTGGCTGCCCCCCGCCTGTGGAACTCTCTTCCTGACTGTCTGAGAGCCCCACAGTCTGTGGTTGACTTTAAGAGCGGCTTGAAGACCTTTCTTTTCGACCGAGCATACTCTACCTCCTCATGATTCTACTTTTGATCTTAGTTGATATTGTTATTGATTTTACTTGTTTTTTTACTTGTTTTATTGACATTTAATTATGTTGCACCTTGTAGCACTTTGAGATTTTCATTAATGAAAAGTGCGTTATAAATTGAATTCATTATTAAATGTATGTAACAATTTGCAAAAGCTGAAATGGAAATCATTACAACAAAAAAATAAACAAATCTGTTGCACTTAGGGGGCCCCCTAGTGGCCCTGGGGCCCTAAGCAGTCGCTTAGTTTGCTTATGCCTTGGGCCGGCCCTGCTGCACAGGAAAAGTATTAATGAATCTTACCTGTTTTTTAATAAAATAGCATTCAGTTAAACAATAAACCACTTCACTGTGATATTTGTAGCTTCAGCCAAGAGAAAATTGTTAAATTGTCTGACAACCTCGCAGTCCTTTTTGGTGTACTCCTACAGAATTTTGAACACTGTACCTTTTTCTTTATGCTTCTTGAACTCCCCTTAGCTCTGAAGTAAATTAAACAGTCACAAGGAAATTAGAAAAGGTCGTTGAGGATCTACAGTCCCAACTCCAGCAGCCTGTATGAGACCAAATCTATTTCTTGTTATTGTTGTAGGCGACTCCTTCGGCTCCTCTGCAGCATCCATCCTTCTTTTACTGGTGATGGCTGGCAAAGGGGGTCCATTTTTTTCTGGCCCAGAGAGTAATAAATAAAGCAAGTAGACAATAGAGTCACTCCCAGTGGACTTACCGGTCTGTCGTGGTGAAGAGAGAGCTGAGTCAAAAGGCAAAGCTCTCAATTTACCGATCGATCTACGTTCCCACCCTCATCTATGGTCATGAGCTTTGGGTTATGACCGAAAGAACAAGATCTCGGATACAAGCGGCTGAAATGAGTTTTCTCCGCAGGGTGGCTGGACTCTCCCTTAGAGATAGGGTGAGAAGCTCAGTCATCCGGGAGGGACTCGGAGTAGAGCCGCTGCTTCTCCACATCGAGAGGAGCCAGTTGAGGTGGCTCGGGCATCTGGTTAGGATGCCTCCTGGACGCCTCCCTGGTGAGGTGTTCCGGGCATGTCCCACCGGGAGGAGACCCAGAGGAAGACCCAGGATACGCTGGAGGGACTATGTTTCTCGGCTGGCCTGGGAACGCCTTGGGATTCCCCCAGAGGAGCTGCTCCAAGTGGCTGGGGAGAGGGAAGTCTGGGCCTCCCTACTTAGGCTGCTACCCCCGCGACCCGACCCCGGATAAGCGGAAGAAAATGGATGGATGGATGGATTAAATTTCAAACAATATTATCATTTATCACAATAATTTCTGCGACAATTAATCGCTCAGCAAAATGTGTTATCATGACAGGCCTATTTGAACGATAATAAAATGGTTTCAAGTGTTTCGGATAGTCTTGCAATCTGTCAGTTTTTAGCTGTTTAGTTATTCTCTTAAACTGACTTGATGTTTACAGATTAGCACGTGTTTACAATGCGCTGGTCGATATTCTGACTCCAAGCAGGTTTCTCTGGTGCACCGTGACTTTTACTAACCAAAATACACCCAATTTATTTGCACTTTTCAACCTCTGCTGTCTTTTCCACATTCAACATTGACATCATCACATGGCTACAAGTTTGCTGTGTCTCTGTATTCAGAAAGGTCAGGAAAAAGGAAAAACGTGTGCTTGTACAACGTACAGTATTAGCATGATTAAACAGCAACCTTGGAGAAACAAAGCTGTAACAGGTTCAAGGATATCATACTCTGTGCTCAAGCCCAGGTCTGTATTTTATTTCCAAGACTGCAGTTCAGTGGCTTAATGTTATTCACTTTCTTTTTTCCTTTTCCATTCATGTAAGTCTTTTGTTCATCTAATATCTAAAAGAAACTGTTTCCTAAAGGGCCCCCACTTCCTAAAAGCCTACTTTCTATTCATCAAATATTTTCCCAAAGCCTGCAGAGAAGCAGGACTCACTAGTGAGCTGGGGCCTCATGTATCAACCGTGCGTGCGCACAAAAAACTTGCTTACGTCACTATCCACGCAAAACCCCGTATGTATCAAAACTGAACTGAACGTGAATATATGCGCATCCAGGTACATTTCCACGCAAGCTCCCGAGCAGGCGTACGCACGTTTCTGTGGTACTTGTTCCTTTGGCGACACTTACAGGTGATTCAGAGAAACTGAAGCCCCACAGTCTGTGGTTGACTTGAAGAGCGGCTTGAAGACCTTTCTTTTCAACCGAGCATACTCTACTCCTCATGATTCTACTTTTGATCATAGCTGATACTGTTGTTGATTTTAATTGTTCATTAAATGTTTTATTGACATTTAATTCTGTTGCACCTTGTAGCACTTTGAGATTTTCATTAATGAAAAGTGCGTTATAAATTGAATTCATTATTATTATTATTATTATTATTATTATTATTATTATTAACTGTTCATGATGTGAAAATGATTAATATTCCCACCAAACACACGATTAACAAGTATTACATCCACATGACGCAGTTAAATAAAGCACGCGCAAAGTTGTGCCAAAAATAAATTTAACAGGAACGGATTCATTCAGCCTTACTGGAGGTTATAATAAATAGTGTAACACGCAGATCATTTATTTATAAACAGATATAATTTTCTGATCTGGGATATGGCTTATCAGCCGTTTTCAGAAATAATCATTTTTCAGTTTGGCACTGCTGCGCTCTGGAGCAACACAGGTGCATCACGCGTGCACATGCAGAAGCAGCAGCGATCAAACTGTTCCCGAGCTTTCCTGAGGGAGCTGGCAGGCCGATCAGGACTGTCCAGTCCACACAAAGCCTGATCAATGGAATGTCTCATCTATATGATTCCAAAGGCTGCGGGGCGCGCAGCGTTTGGAGACTCCAACATCACGTCATGTCATGAAAACTCTCCACTGAGACGCACAGACCCGTTTCTTCATATCATCTATTAAATAAACAAAGATCTATGTTCAACCAAACATCCAAGTTCCTCTGTGTTTACAGTAATTATGGTAATAAACTCGTGCGCAAAGTTAATATTTTCACTCAGAATGAATGGATGAGCCGTTGCGCACCAAAGCAGGGTGCGCGCACACACAAATACCGACACACAATCACTCGTTCTTTGCGTGATAAACACATTTTATTACTATTCTTACTTAGGATTATTTTCCTCACTCATATTATATTAAATTCATTATTTTAATCCCCTCCCTGGGCTGCCACCTTACCGTGGTGGAGGGGTTTGAGTGTCCCAATGATCCTAGGAGCTATGCTGTCAGGGGCTTCATGCCCCTAGTAGGGTCACCCAAGGCAGACAGGTCCTAGGTGAGGGACCAGACAAAGCGCAGCCCCAAGACCCCTTATGATGAATAAAATAAATGGAAAAAATGTTCCCTCGCCCGGACGCGGGTCACCGGGGCCCCACTCTGGAGCCAGGCCCGGAGGAGGGGCACGTTGGCGAGCGCCTGGTGGCCGGGCTTTCACCCATGGAGCTCGGCCGGGCACAGCCCGAAGAGGAGACGTGGGTCCCCCTTCCCATAGGCTCACCACCTATGGGAGGGGCCAAAGGGGTCGGGTGCAATGTGGAATGGGTGGTGGCCGAGGGCGGGGACCCTGGCGGTCTGATCCTCGGCTACAGAAGCTGGCCATTGGGACATGGAATGTCACCTCTCTGGTGGGGAAGGAGCCTGAGCTAGTGTGTGAGGTTGAGAGGTTCCGGCTAGAAATAGTCGGACTCACCTCAACGCATGGCTCTGGCTCTGGAACCAGTTTCCTTGAGAGGGGTTGGACACTCTTCCACTCTGGAGTTGCCCCTGGTGAGAGGCGCCGAGCAGGAGTGGGCATACTTGTTGCCCCCCATCTTGGTGCCTGTACGTTGGGGTTCACCCCGGTGAACGAGAGGGTAGCCTCCCTTCGCCTACGTGTGGGGGGACGGGCTCTGACTGTTGTTTGTGCCTATGCGCCGAACGGCAGCGCAGATTACCCACCCTTTTTGGAGTCCTTGGAGGGGGTATTGGAGGGTGCGCCTCCTGGGGACTCCCTTGTTCTGCTGGGGGACTTCAACGCTCACGTGGGCAATGACAGTGAGACCTGGAGGGGTGTGGTTGGGAGGAACGGCCCCCCTGATCTGAACCCGAGTGGTGTTCTGTTGTTGGACTTCTGTGCTCGTCATGGATTGTCCATAACGAACACCATGTTCAGGCATAAGGGTGTCCATATGTGCTCTTGGCACCAGGACACCCTAGGTCGTAGTTCAATGATCGACTTTGTTGTCGTCTCATCTGATCTGCGGCCGCATGTCCTGGACACTCGGGTGAAGAGAGGGGCGGAGCTGTCAACTGACCACTACCTGGTGGTGAGTTGGCTCCGATGGTGGGGGAGGATGCCGGTCAGACCTGGCAGACCCAAACGTATTGTGAGGGTCTGCTGGGAACGTCTGGCAGAGTCTCCCGTAAGACGGAGCTTTAACTCCCACCTCCGGGAGAGCTTTGAACACGTTCCGAGGGAGGCGGGGGACATTGAGCCCGAGTGGGCCATGTTCCGCGCCTCTATTGTCGAGGCAGCTTATCAGAGTTGTGGCCGCAAGGTTGTTGGTGCCTGTCGTGGTGGCAACCCTCGAACCCGGTGGTGGACACCGGCGGTGAGGGATGCTGTCAAGCTGAAGAAGGAGTCCTATTGGGCCTTTTTGGCCTGTGGGACCCCGGAAGCAGCAGATAGGTACCGGCAGTCCAAGCGGCATGCGGCTCGGGTGGTTGCTGAGGCAAAAACTCGGGCGTGGGAGGAGTTCGGAGAGGCCATGGAGAATGACTTCCGTACGGCTTCGAGGCGATTCTGGTCCACCATCCGGCGTCTCAGGGGGGGAAAGCGGTACGCGACCAACACCATTTATGGTGGGGATGGCGTGCTGTTGACCTCAACTCGGGATGTTGTGAGTCGGTGGGCGGAATACTTCGAAGACCTCCTCAATCCTACTGGCACGTCTTCCACTGAGGAAGCGGAGCCTGGGGACTTTGGGTCGGGCTCTCCAATCTCTGGTGCTGAGGTCGCCGAGGTGGTTAAAAAGCTCCGCGGTGGCAAGGCTCCGGGGGTGGATGAGATTCGTCCTGAGTTCCTTAGGGCTCTGGATGTTGTGGGGTTGTGTTGGCTTACGCGACTCTGCAATATCGCGTGGACATCGGGGGCAGTTCCCTTGGATTGGCAGACTGGGGTGGTGGTTCCCCTATTCAAAAAGGGGGACCGTAGGGTGTGTTCCAACTATAGAGGGATCACACTCTTAAGCCTCCCTGGTAAGGTCTATTCAGGGGTTCTGGAGAGGAGGGTCCGTCGGATAGTCGAACCTCGGATTCAGGAGGAGCAGTGTGGTTTTCGTCCTGGTCGTGGAACACTGGACCAGCTCTACACCCTCAGCAGGGTCCTGGAGGGTGCGTGGGAGTTTGCCCAACCAGTTTACATGTGCTTTGTAGACTTGGAAAAGGCATTCGACCGCGTCCCTCGGGGGGTTCTGTGGCGGGTACTCCGGGAGTATGGGGTACCAGGCCCATTGATATGGGCTGTTAGGTCCCTGTACGACCGGTGTCAGAGCTTGGTCCGCATTGCCGGCAGTAAGTCAGGCTCGTTTCCGGTGAGAGTTGGACTCCGCCAAGGTTGCCCTTTGTCACCGATTCTGTTTATAACTTTTATGGACAGAATTTCTAGGCGCAGCCAAGGTGTTGAGAGGATCCGTTTTGGTGGCCTTAGAATCGCTTCTCTGTTTTTTGCAGATGATGTGGTCCTATTGGCTTCATCAGCTCGTGATCTACAGCTTTCGCTGGAGCGGTTTGCAGCTGAATGTGATGCGGCCGGGATGAGGATCAGTTCCTCCAAATCCGAGGCCATGGTCTTGAGCCGGAAAAGGGTAGCATGCCCTCTCCGGGTCGGGGAGGAGGTCCTGCCCCAAGTGGAGGAGTTTAAGTATCTCGGGATCTTGTTCACGAATGAGGGAAAACTGGAGCGTGAGATCGATAGGCGGATAGGTGCAGCGTCCGCAGTGAAGCGGGCGCTGTACCGGTCTGTCGTGGTGAAGAGAGAGCTGAGTCAAAAGGCAAAGCTCTCAATTTACCGATCGATCTACGTTCCCACCCTCATCTATGGTCATGAGCTTTGGGTTATGACCGAAAGAACAAGATCTCGGATACAAGCGGCTGAAATGAGTTTTCTCCGCAGGGTGGCTGGACTCTCCCTTAGAGATAGGGTGAGAAGCTCAGTCATCCGGGAGGGACTCGGAGTAGAGCCGCTGCTTCTCCACATCGAGAGGAGCCAGTTGAGGTGGCTCGGGCATCTGGTTAGGATGCCTCCTGGACGCCTCCCTGGTGAGGTGTTCCGGGCATGTCCCACCGGGAGGAGACCCAGAGGAAGACCCAGGATACGCTGGAGGGACTATGTTTCTCGGCTGGCCTGGGAACGCCTTGGGATTCCCCCAGAGGAGCTGCTCCAAGTGGCTGGGGAGAGGGAAGTCTGGGCCTCCCTACTTAGGCTGCTACCCCCGCGACCCGACCCCGGATAAGCGGAAGAAAATGGATGGATGGATGGATTATATTAAATTCATTATTTTCCTGAATCTAGAAATGATTTCTGATCGCGCAGGGATCAAACAAACATGTCCTTCACACATGCAGGAAGTAATTTGCATCTGTTTAACATATGTAAATGAAGGCGTGTCAGGGGAGGTGTCTCACGTGCGCTCAGTTCCACGTTGATTGTGATGTACAAAAGGAATGTGCGTGGATTCCGGTGTACGCACAGTTTGATACATCTGGATTTTTATGTGCGTAGGCAGATTTCTGGATTTGACCGTGCGGCACTTTTCAGTAAGAAATCCACGCAAGTCTTTGTACATGAGGCCCCTGGACTCCAGGCATTATATGCTTCTTGCAAGCGTAAAGAATGTGTCAGCTTGTTTTAAACATCCATCTATCCATTATCTTTACCCGCTTCTTCCTTTTTGGGTTGCAGGGATCACTGGTGCCCATGTCCAGCAGTCACTGTGCGAGAGGCAGGGGACACCCTGGACAGGTCTCCAGTCCATCACAGGGACACATAAGCCCCTTTCATAAGTCAAATCCGCGCTATTGACTCATAGACCATTCCGGCTTTAATCCTCCCCCGGGCATTCATAAGACCACAGTTGAATGCGGGTAGGTCCCGCTCACATAAACGTGTTCATATATGAACCCACAGCGCGGATCCAAAAGAGGCGTGGAGCTGAGCTGAACTGGACCGCAACGTATTTATTGTGGGACAGACGTCAGACGTTTACAAGTAGTCGTTTCGTGTCATTTTTAATATTTCCTCAGTAATAAATATACAGCTCCCTGACGTCTCCCTCCCTCCCCCTGTGCGTGCGCTGGAGGGACACGGACACAGCGGATGTCACTCACAGCGGACACACGCACACACACACAGCTCCGCTGTGTGTGTGTCCGCTGAGAGTGACATCCGCTGTGTCCCTCCAGCGCACGTGCACACACACACACGTGTGTCTCCGCTGTGTGTGTGTCTCCACTGTGTGTGTGTCCGCTGCGAGTGACATCCGCTGTGTCTCCGCTATGTGTGTGTGTCTCCACTGTGTGTGTGTGTCCGCTG
>JBBPBX010050528.1:11792-24942 GCA_038048925.1 Garcialebias charrua
AACTTTAGAGAACATAGGGGACACACACGAGTTTTCTATGTTTATAATTTCAGTGTCAATAAATTTTCAGTTTCAACTAGACACAACTTAATCATCTGTTTTATTTATCAAATAAAGAGTCAATGAAATACAGAGACCAGTGTGAAACATGCTGTGGTCTTCCTGTTAAGATAATAAGATTTTGTTTTAATAGTTCAATTATTTAGAGGTATATCTGTCTAGAAGGAAAATGTTTAGTCCCAGCATTTTAAAGCAGAGTCTGCCACCTGCTGGCCCTTAAACTCAAGTTTTTCAGTTGTTTACCAATGCTTAATACTGTAATGTACATGGTTTTAAGGACAGTGCACAAAAAGCAAAATATTGATTTACAGCCTTTTTAAACTTTTTTTTAACCATTGTTTAACCTAGAGAAATGTTTGAGAACCTGTTTCACTTACAAGCATGACCTGAAACTTGTTGTGTGACTGATATCACCTTACAGTCAGTGGCAGTATTCAACCACATGCTCCTCTAGTTTACTGAACACCTTTCAGAGAAATTTATTTTTACTTTGGCCGCTTTTTTTCTTACAGTATCTGCTAAACAAAACAAAACAAAACAAAACAATGACATGCAAACCATTTGTGCATAAAATAAATATATTTTAAAATGAAGGATGACTTGAGGCTTTCCTCAGTCCTGTACAATATAGATCAGAAGTACAAATTGAGTCCGTTTACAGCATTTTTGTGCTTATTCTGCTCAAGATGTGAATCTGCCATGAAGTTAAACTCAAAGCAGTCTGCGCCTCAGATAATTAATGTTATTAACTTACTTTTTATATATATGAATGTTTCTGTTCAGTGCCCTGAGATGACTTCTGTTGTGACTTGGTGCTATATAAAAAAAAGCCAAGTCAATGTTTATGTTTAAGAGAATGATCAAAATCAAATTGTTAAAAAAATACATATGAATTAGTTTAATTTGATATGTCTTAGAAATTGAAAATTGGGATGAGTTATTCATATTGTTTTGTTATTTTTCTTTGATTGTTTGAATTGATAGTTTTTAAAAAAGGGGCAGATATACAGTAATAAGATTTGTTCTTCTTTCTGCTACCTTTCATTTTATGTTTTTTTGTTTGTTTTCATATAGTATGTGAAACTGTTTTGTGTTTTAATTTAAAATGAATAAATAAATAAATTAATTAATATAAATAAAACGGAATTGAACTGAATAGTAGTGTTGAAAACCGTGTGGCTGATAATTTCAGTACCTGCGCATGCGCAGTGAACATGTATCGCCTTGCGCATCTTGTTGAAAAAGGCACGTCATAGTCCAAGCGCATGCGCAGTGTTGTCCAAGCGCATGCGCAGTGAGTGTGTTTTCTTCTGGTTCTAGCGCGGACGTCTCGTTGGCAGCAGCCACAGTGAGGCGCACAACCAGCAGCTACACAGCGTCTGGAGACGAGGAGAGAGCCGGCGGCCCTTTGGCTGAGCTTATCTGGATTTTGGGCGAAAGAAGCGTCTATTTTAAAATGACCAGTGGGTATTAACATATATATTATTTACGTTAATAGAACGTCAATGTGTTCAGCGCTCCATACGCTTGTCTTTTGCCGTTGCACGATCAATGCGTTTCAGCAAATAGACAGAACCCATCTCGACAACAGCGACGTTATGGCTCAGTTTTCAACTCAGTGTCGTTTTCCTTCGAATTATTACATTATTTGTCACTTTCACCGTGGAGTACTCTCAGTAATCCACGTGTGTGTTAGCTAGACCCGAGTTACATAAGACGTCGCAGTCGGTCAGTGTCCATGGGTCAAAGGGACTGTTGTTTCTGTCGTTGTCCGGTTGTTAGTTCAGGCCCTGGCCTGCGGCTAGAACTCAAGTTCTTGGTCTGAGTTTCAGAACTGCCAACAACTACAGTAGTACGTTTATAAAAGTATCACAAAATGATTAGTTTTTTGTAGCTTTATTTTCGCTTCCTTGTCTTCCGCAAGGACCGCAACCCAGCTGGGTGCGACTAAATGCTGGAAGACTGCGGCTCTGCAGCGCCCCTCTGCCACGTCGGCTGCTTTCCGTCCTGTTCTCTGGGTGCTGTGAAGGGTGCAGTGCACCCACCTGGAGGGCACCTTACTGTTGGTGTACACATGCTGATTGTTTGTTTTTCTAATTCGATGTACAGGAGGAAACCAACGTGAGCTTGCACGCCAGAAGCATGCCAAAAAGCAGAACGAGCATGGAAAAGGGAAGCGCAATGAAGATGGGCTTTCTGCTGCTGCACGGAAACAGAGGTACGTTTGGTGATTATGTGGGTTTATGTTTGCATACAGGGCCCTGTTCACTATAAAGAAACACTTGTGCACAAGTTCAGTTCATTCCAGGCTGCAGATGGCTTTTAAAATGTGAGCTTTTTGCCTGTCGGTGCGCATGGTGGTGATTTTATTTTAGGGATGCACAATACAGGTAGTCCTCGACTTACGACGGAGATCCGTTCCTACGCTGCGTCGTAACCCGAATTTCAACGTAAGTCGGAACATACGTCCAAACTGCACCTTATGCATACAGTACTGTATTTTACCAAGCACTTAGCCTATCCTAACACAGTACCCTACATAATTATCAAAAAAACACATACATTTGGAGCCATATTGAAGGGAAAAAAGAGTTAATAACTTACTCTGGACTGCTGGTGAAGCCATTTCCTCCGTTCCTCCTCCGGATTCTCCATTCGTTTACGTCGTAAAACCGCCGTCCATAAAACAGCTACTTTTCCACAGCTGCTGCCTGTCCAGCTTGCTCCAACAAGTTTTGTTTTGTTTTTTTGAATGTTCAGAGGACCAGACTTGGCTTTTTTTAGAGAGTACAGGCGGGCAAGCTGTAGCCTCCGCAGCTAACCAGAAACTTCGTAACTTGGCTTTTCAAAATAAAATTTTCAAAATATATATATATATATTTTTTCAATGGAGATGCGTGTCGTAACCACGAAACGTCGTAACTCGAGACCGTCGTAAGTCGAGGACTACCTGTATTGGATTTTTGGCCAATATACTAGTGCTGGGCGATATGACGATATATATCGTGGGGGCGATAGAAACGTGTCTATCGTGCTACTTTCCTTCTATCGTCTCTATCGTGATAAATAAGAATAAAAAAATAACTGTCGCAAAGAAGCTTCATATTGTGGTTTTGCGAGATGACGGCGCTGCTTTATGTTTGACGCACGCGCGGGTTTGCGACACATGCTTTACGTTGTTAAACTCGAGACAGCAATGGAGACGCAGGGGCATGAAGCCGGTGTCACAACAAGGAGAAACAGCTGCACAGGCAGCCCAAGAAGAAGAACTTTTACCAAAAAGAGGGGGAAGCTCACCTTGTTAGCTTCCATTATTTTGCTCCGCTGAAACTCTGGAGACAAAATGGGTCCAGAGGACACGAACCGAGTCCACCGAACTCGGGTCCAGTTAACCAATACAAAACAGACCAGAGACACAACAGAACCGGAATCAAACGCAACGTTTTCTCTTTTCTGTTTCTTGCCTTGTTTACTCCAGCTTCCAGAGCGGATTTCTTCTTCGTGGGTTTTATTAGCAGCCGTTGTTTTACCGCCACCTGCAGGAAAAATTTGGACCAAAGTAGAAACTCCTTTTCTTTTCTAAAACATAATTCTTATCTACTCAGATGAATTATGTGCAATGAATATTTATTAGATATGTGCCTGGCACCAATTCTTGTACTTTTAAGTTTGTTAATGTTAGACAACACTGCTGAGTAAAAGAATAAGCTAACATAATGCTCTGTTGTAGTGTGCTGAACGAAGCTGAGCCGTTGCACTGATTCAAACCCTGATGTGTTCTCATTCAGGAAATAAACTGACTGATCATCCAGAAACCCCTTGTCTTCCTTAAAAACTACACAATGCAGAGTCTAGGTGTTACTTGAGCTGGCTTGGTACAGTGGAGTGAAGCAGAACCCGGTTACATTACATTTCCAATGTAACCGGGTTCTGCTTCACTCCACTGTACCAAGCCAGCTCAAGCAACCCCTCAACTCTGCGTTGTGTAGTTTTTAAGGAAGACAAGGGGCTTCTGCGTGATCAGTTTATTTCCTGAATGAGAACACATCAGGGTTTGAATCAGTGCAACGGTTCAGCTTCGTTCAGCACACTCTTGTGCAGCTTTCACAGACTGGAAACTAGAAACGCCTTTTCTACTTTGGTCCAAATTTTTCCTGTACACACACACACACACATCGTGTTGTATATATCGTGATATATATCGTTATTGTGATATAAAAAAGTCCATATCGTAATATATGATTTTTTTTCCATATCGCCCAGCACTACAATATACGATATGTTAAAACTTATTTGGCCGATACCAATATTGTTTTATATGCTTTCCTTTGTCAGACCATAACCCTCTTATTTGGCCTCATTTATTACAAAAACTGTGTAACAGCTGTAAGAGCTGGTGACATATATTCAGTAACAGCCATATGAAATGCATAGCACTTTAACTTAAATTAAATGAAAAGTGTTAAATGTTATTTATTAGTCATGCTAACGGGGCTAATGATTAACGTCCATATGTCTGTAGTAAAACTCACCCAAGTGCTGTCGGCTATTAGCTTCTCAATGATGTCGGAATGGGCGGCTTGTAACTCGAGTGTAAGTTTACGTCGGAAATATCTGACTGGGGACGATGTAGCAAGGTTCAACGTAGTCCAAAAAAATTAATCCGACATCGTTAACGAAAAAACGTCCACACGGACGACATTGTAACTTCTTCCCCTCCGCTGTGATCAGATCAGGTAGGCGCGTGTGAAGTCATCAAGTTGTGCTGCCACTTTAGGCATTCCTTGTCACTGGGTTGTCATACAAAAATAGCATCTTTTATATCGGTGAGTTATTTTGATGGAATGGGCGATACTTAACTTTAACGCTAATATTAGCCGATACCGATACATACCATACTAATATCATGCATCACTAATTTATTTGAATGTTCACCTTTTGGGTTTCTCTTAGTGACTTATTTTCTAACATCATCTTTTTTTCTCTTCCCAAGGGATGCTGAAATAATGAAACAGAAGCAGAAAAAAGCAAATGGAGGAGCAGATGGAGGAGCAGATGGAGGAGCAGATGGAGGAGAAAATGGAGGAGAAAAAAGCACCACTAAGTCCAAGTAAACAAAGTCCAAGATGAATTTGCGTTGCTGTTCAGAGAACTCTCGGGCTCAGCGTTCTTCCTGGTGTTTATAAGAATGGATCTGTCATTTTTGTCCAGACTCAAGAATCTGGGATCCAACTTTCTTCCCTGTGGCAAACGGCATAATTTTTTTGATTTTTGGATCTGTTGATTTTCATGGTTAAATGATGTCCAAGTACCCACGTTGATGCTGCATGCATCAAGAAGCATCAGTGGTGTAGGCTGGACGAAGTTAAAAATCACGATGCAAAACATGAAACATTTGTGTATTTTTGTACAAGTGTCCCTTTGCTGGTTTCAAATAAAACTATCTTTTTAGTTCATGCTATCAGTTATTCTGAAGGTTTGTGGCTGGAGTTTGCGCAGCATTTTCAGCTGAGTTCTTAATTATTAAACAAAAAAACAAATATGGTTAAACCAACCTGATGTGTAAAACATTAGGAAGTTTAGGGTCACAAGAAATTCAGTACTTTAAAATCATTATTCCACTAAACATCCAGTGTGTTGTAGTCCTCACATTTAGGGGTTTAGTCACAGTTCTTCCTCATACAGGATCTTGTTGATGTCAGGTCTCAAAATTGTTTGGATTGTAAACGAAGCGTGGGAGTGGCTGATGTAAATGCTCTGGGTGTGCCCTCGAACAGGTTGGTTTTTGGATATTTACGCTCATTTTGGGTAAGTTTGCATGTTCCCTGTAAAGTTCTGGGGTTTTCTGCAACAATTTAGAAACTTGAATTGAAATTGATCCCAGGAAAGTCAGTTCATGGTTCTGTCAAATAAAATGACCACGAGGTGGAGACAAAGACCAGTTTATTAATGAAATGACACACGTGTCCTTTAATTGGTTCAAAGCGCTAAGCACAACATTAATGGCATTTTACAGAGGTTATAAAGCCACCAAATGGATCCAAGTTAATGAGATTTAAAATAATTTTCTTATTGTAAGTTTGTCCTCATTGTCAGATTACAATATGCCTGTAGTGATAATCTCCTTTAACAAAATAAATGTATTAACAAGAGCAGCTGTGTAGTTGAATAACAAGGACAGTCAATTGTTTAAATGTAAAACAATGCAAACATGGCAGCACGACAGCTCAGTGGTTAGCACTGTTGCCTCACAGCAACAAGGTTCAATCCCCGGTTGGACCTGGGGTCTTTCTGTGTGGAGTTTGCGTGAGTTTTCTCCAGGTACTGTACTCTGGTTTCCTCCCATAGTCCAAAAACATGCACGTTAGGCCCAGGCCTCCTTTGCAAAAAAGAGATTTATGATCTCAGTGGGATTTGCCTGGTTAAATAAAGGTCAATAATAAAAAAAATCCACTGTACTCCGCTCACAGAACAGCTTTGCAGGGTTCTCACTTCAGTTCAAGCGTACAGCTGAAATCAGGCTGAGAGGTTAGCTCGGCTTTTTAAACAGACCAGGCAAGAAGCTGTGATCAGGAAGCCATGAGGGGAGAACCGCTGCAGTCAAACAGTCGTGTTCCTACAGGGAGAACCTTTTGAGATCAAACATGAGAAAGTTCAACGAAAACATCCATGTCTGCCAAAATATATTGATCCATAAAAATATATTGTTAACGTTTTTTCTGATCTGGCCCCCTTTGAGTTTGTCGACGTATAAAAGCACCATGGATGCACTTCGTGTTATTTCCAGTTCTGAAGAGCACAGAGACCAAGGACCGGGAATTACCTTGGTGTGTTGTGTAGAAATTCAGAAAAGGCCAAGTATCCAGGAGCTTCTCTTGCTGTGTGGTGGAGAGCGTTCTCTGCACCTTCATCACCGCATGGCACAACAGCTGCTGAGAGGAAGACTCTGCAGAAGACTTCCTGCCACCTCGGACCTCTACACGTCACAATAGGGGAAGGCGCTCCGCATCATGAAGGACTCCACTCATCCTGCACAGTCTGTTCCAGCACCTGCACTCAAGCAGGCGACTGAGGAACATTCAGAGCTGCTGTCAGGTGACTGCTGAACTCGAGCTGCACGTAATTACATTTTTAAACTTTATTTATTCACGCTCGCGCACATGTGTGTGTGTGTATATGTATATATTTATACCCTTGTATTTATTATTTGTTAGGCTTATTGATCTGGGAGCCATGTTTGAATTTCGTACCATAAACATGCAAATGTGATCTGGGATGACCATTAAAAAAATGTCCTTGAATCAAAGGCATCAGTGGAGTCTTAATGGGAGTTTGTAGAGATCATATCTCCAGTTTTAGCTTTTCTCCACCGGCTCCCTGTCAAATTCAGAATTTAATTCAAAATCTTACTTCCAACTTACAAAGCCCTCAACAACCTATAGCTCCATATTGTCTCAGATTTTCACAACAGAGCACTTCACTCTCAGACTGCAGGTTTACTTGTGGTTCCTAGAGTTTCCAAAAGCAGAATGGGAGGAAGATCTTCCAGTTTTCAGGCTCCTCTCTTGTGGAACCAACTTCCAGTTTCTGTCTGTGAGGCTGACACATTGTCCAGTTTGAAGACTGGACTTAATAATTTCATTTTTGATAAATCATATAGTTAGGGTTGGCTTGTTATGCTGCTATAGACAAACTACTGGAGAACAGATTGATTTGATCAGTTTTCATTTGATACTTCTATCACGTGATTCTTGACCTACCATTGTGTATCTGTTCCTCCTTCCTGTTCCTCTCAAATCCAGCCGGTTGAAGCAGCTGGGCGCTTGTCCTGAGCCTGGTTCTGCTAAAGGTTTCTTTCTCACGAGGGAGTTTTTCCTTTCCACTGTCGCCTTCTGAGATGGAGTTAAATTCAAAGCAGTCTGCTCCTTGGATAAATAATGTTAACTTACTTTTATATATCCTGTATGAATGTTTCTGTTCAGTGCCCTGAGATGACCTCTGTTGTGACTAGGCACTGTATAAAATTGAATTTTTAATCACATACTACATTTTACCAGGTTTTCAAAAAGCACAAAAAACAAAGACACACACACAAAAAAAAAAACCAATCTCTGTCAGTTTGACTCGTATTGGGGAGACTCTTTTTCTTTTAATTTACAGATTTGCTTTTCACTCCGTTCTTCTGGATCTCCAGTCAGAACAAAATTCAAATTTCCTTCACTTATATCAAGCTGCATTTTAAAAACCCCAAGATGAAAACAGCCAAAACTCATCCTCAGACTACATCCTTCATAACCCGTTTGTGTGACAGCTACTATGGAATGTTAAATCAGATATGAATATGTTTTTAGCAAACAAAATGAAAACACGTAAATAACTTGAAAGACTTTGCACTTGAAATCTAAAATTCTAGTTTTTGATTGACAGCTTGGTTTAAAAAAAAAAAAAAGCAAAAGTATACTGGTATTTTCTTAAATGTATTTTTTTATTATCTGGTAACTTATCACTGTAAACTGTCCAAGGGATTGTAAAATATGCAATAAAATAAATGCTCAAAAAGACCTGTCAAAACATGTATTTTATTCTTTTATCTTTAAAAAAATTAAAATAAAGTGCTTTTTATGTACAATAAAAACAACAGTCACAATCTCAATGATACAAAAAATACAGTTCACAATGTTATTTGTACACAACGATAATAAAAAAAAAAATCATGCAGGCAAGACCACATTTGTCTGGTTAATCAGTCGTCTAAGCTGATGGTATTCAATTTGATGTCTCATGATGTCTCATGTTGTCTCATGTTGTCTCATGATGTCTCATGATGAAAGATGTGGAGCTGTGCTCGCATCTTCCCGCACTACTACATCATGCAGCACAAACTGTTCATTATTGTGCTGCTTTTTTGTAGTTATGAACATTTTTGATGAATAAATATGAAAATCGATCCCCCACTGAAGCTGTCTGTAGGAAAACAAATGGTCAATGATGTTCGTGCTTAAAAGTTTGTGAAGCCTTTAGACGTTTCTGTATTTCTGCATAAATGACCTAGCCTGGCCCTCGCCATTCCTACGCAGCTCCGCTCAATTCTCATTTCCCTTCACGCGAAGTGAAGGACATGGGTCTGGTATCAACCAGGCTATAAATGACCTAAAACATCAGATTTTCACACAAGTCCTAAAAGTAGATGAAAGAGAACCCAGGCAGTTAAATGAGACAAAAATATATTTGCGGCGGCACGGTGGTGCAGTTGGTAGAGCAGCCGCCTCCCAGCAAGAAGGTCGCTGGCTCAAATCCCGGCCTTGGACCTTTCTGGGTGGAGTTTGCATGTTCTCCCCGTGCATGCGTGGGTTTTCTCCAGTTTCCTCCCACAGACCAAAAACATGCATGTTAGACTGGTTGGTAACTAAATTGTCTAGTTGTGAGAGAGTGAATGGCTATTTGTCTCATTTGCCTGTGTGTTCCTGTGATGGACTGCAGACCTGTCCTGGGTGTAGCCCGCCCCTCACACTGTGATAGCTGGACATGGGCACCAGTGACTCCTGTGACCCAAAAAGGAAGAAGCGGGTAAAAGATAATGGATGGATGGATGGATGTTTAGAGTCAGGTGCTTTCAATCAATGGGATGATGATCAGGTGTGAGTGGGCACCCTGTTTGATTGAAAGAACAGGAGCTTTTAAAGTCTGCTCTTCACAACATGTTGTGGAAGTGGATCATGACAGGGACAAAGGAGATTTCTGAGGAGCTCAGAAAAAGAGTTGTTGATGCTCATCAAACTGGAAAATGTTACAAAACCATCTGTAAAGAGTTTGGACTCCATCAGTCAGACAGAGTGTGTACAAATGGAGACAATTCAAGAGCATTGTTACCCTCCCCAGGAGTGATGGACCAACAATTCTAAGATCAAGGAGTGGAATAGTCAGCGAGGTCACAGGACCCGAGGGCAACTTCTAACAACTGAAGGCCTCTCTCACATTGACGGATGTTAATGTTCATGAGTCCACCATCAGGAGAACGCTGAACAACAATGGTGTGCATGGCAGGGTTAAAGGAGGAAGACACTGCTATCCAAAAAGAACATGGCTGTTCATCTGCAGTTTGCTAAAGGTCACGTGGACAAGCCAGAAGACTAAGAATGTTTTGTGGATGGACGAGACCAAAACAGAACTTTTTGGTTTAAATGAAAAGTGTTATTTGGAGAAAAGAAAACATTTCATTCCTGCATAAAAACATTATCACATCTGTGAAACATGGTGGTGGTAGTATCATGGTTTGGGCCTGTTTTGCTGCATCAAGGTCAAGACAGTTTGCCATTATTGATGGGACAATGAATTCTGAATTATATCAGAGTGAATAATTTGGTAAAAGAAGTGAATCTCAAGAGAAGGCGGGTCATGGAGCAAGACATTGACCATAAGAACACAAGTCGTTCAACCAAAGAATGGTTCAAGAAGAATAAAGTTCATGTTGTGGAATGGCCAAGTCAAAGTCCTGACTTTAATCCGATCCAGATGTTGTGGAAGGACCTGAAGCAGCAGTTAATGTGAGGAAACCACCAACATCCAGAGTTGAAGCTGTTCTGTAGAGGAATGGACTGAACTTCCTCCTCAAGTCTGTCAGTTACCAGAAACAGTTAGTTGCAGTTACTGCTGCACAGGTGGGTCACACCAGATACTGAAAGCATAGGTTCACATACTTTAACCACTCACAAATATGTAATATTGGATCATTTTCCTCAATAAATAAATGACCAAGTGTAATATTTTTGTCTCATTTGTTTAACTGGGCCTTCATCTACTTATAAGACTTGTGAAAATCTGATGGTTTTAGGTCATTTTCCTGCAGAAATATAGAAAATTAAAAAGGCTTCACAAACTTTTAAGCACCACTGTACTCGACTACATTCATGTCCGGTATAATATGATTCATGACTGAGGAGCAGCTCAAAACCACCAGTTCCTGTAATGCAGCCGTTTGCTTCTCCTTGGAAAAGCAGTTCATAAATACACAGTTCATCTCATAAGATGATTAGCCGGGGAGGTCAAATGAAACATTTACACCACATTTGGGTGTAAAAAATAAAAACTGTCAGCCCAAGACGGTGACTCCATTCTTATTTTTACATAATCTGGAGAATGGATCAAGATTTTGAGCAACTCTCAGTTCTGTTTGCAGGCAAAGTTAGTGGTGAATAAAAAAATACTGTAAATATGCGTGACCCATGGTGTGGAGTTAAGTGTGCCCGATGAGGGCTACAATCATGTCGTTTACCACATTTCTGTTGATGAGGTCACTGTTGGGTGCTGTGGTGTTTCTCGTGGCTCGAGGCAGAGCAACTATATGGACTGTAGAGGCTTTTATTTTGTAGTGGTGTTTTCCATGAAGCACTTCAACACAGATTAGAATTATTAGTCTCAGCTTTCAATAGACGAGTCGCAAAATATACACATTTGGTTTCTTGTCAAAAACAGAATGAGAGAAATTGATGCTCATGTTTGTGCACTACATTTAGCTTAATTACCTTAGCAGAGAAAATGAAGAGAAGCAGCTATTCTCAGCACTTTGGTTGGCTGCGTCGCTTTTTAAGTGCTCTATAAATAAAATGGTATGGTATGGTATGGTACACTCATCAGGCCCACTGAATCAATTTATATTTATATTATTTATATATATTTTTAAAAGGGCTAAATGTTACAATGTTAAGAATTTATTTGCTGGACATTTTTACAACAAAGAGCTCAAACCTGTTAGGAACCATTGCCAATTCAATTTGCAAAAAGGGATTTTAGTTTGGATAATAAAAATAAAAATTAAAGTTTCTGCCTAAATTAAAATAAACTAAAAACAAAACCAGTTTCTGTCTTGCTTGGATTTAAGCCCGTCTAGTCAAGTTAGGCAGATATTAGCGTTAGCCATTGTGCCGCAGTGCTAATTTGCCATTTTAAAAGGATTAAAACATAAAAGCACTAAGAATTCACGTACCGGTACCCTACTTTGTCAATGTTTTAGTTAACAAAACCGACAATAAAAAACTTCTCAACATACTGAAGCAGCGTTAATGTGTTAGCTAGCACTCTTTTCTCGCTAAACTTACTGTACCTTTTTGATAATTTCACTAATTTCACTAATGGACTTTTCAGCTGGCATATGCTTCTTAGTAAATTTCTCTATAAATTCACATACTCCGCTCCAAAAAAGTAAAACATGAAAATTTCAGCTTTTCAGAGGTTCCAGACTAGAGGAACCTGCTCTTTGCAGGTCATCCACTTTGTGGCCGCTACAATTAGTGCACAAACATGAGTAATTCCAATATTTCCCTGTTCACTTAGAGGTCACTTCAGACTTTAAAATTTTTTTAACCAACCCCACTACTTTTATTAACTCGAGCGTAAAAGACCAACACTTCTCTCGTCCTGACGTGCTTGATAAAAAAAACCAGACGGTGCTGAACCGACGGTGTGGTGAAATGTACGCTGGAGTAAAGCTATGAAAAAACAAAAACTACTCAGCAGTGTCCACTCTAGTTTTAAGACTATCTCTACAACACATCTTGCACAACGTCCCTTAACAACACACAATATTAAGCACAGGTAATTTTATTTACACATTCAAAAACGTGGAAGAAAATGAAACGCTGACCTCGGCTGCACAGCATGTCGTGCAGTTACTTTGTCATCTCGGCAATTAGATCGCCTTTCTGACCCGTTTTTAAAATAGCAAAATATTCATGTAGGATACTGGAATACATACTGAAGGCTTACTTGATCAATACAGTGACGTGTGGTGACACAACCTAAGACACGTTTCGCCTCGCTGGAACAGACGTGTTATCAGCATTCTGCTTCTTTGGAAACGTCTGTTTTTATAGAGAGCTGGGGATGGCTGCACTGGTCCCTGGAACAACAGATACTTTAAAAAATAGCTATTCTTAGCAGCTCCACTTCTGGTCTCAGTAGTCACATTTGCTAAAAAATAATCAAATTTTACTGAAATGAAATGTGCAAACCTTTAACCCTGAATACGTGTGCTTTCACGCCAACATCACCTCGGCTTCTGAATAGGTGGTGAAAGCCGTAAAGATCAGACATG
>JBBPBX010050529.1:0-24940 GCA_038048925.1 Garcialebias charrua
CCTTTATCCATTGAGGAGATTGTCACTGCCCTGAAAAACATGCAAAGCAACAAAGCTCCTGGTCCAGATGGATTTCCTGTTGAATTTTAAAAAAAATTCCAGGACAGGCTTTTTCCGATACTTCATGCTGTATACATCGAATCATTACAAAAGGGTAATCTCCCCCATACTTTAACACAAGCCTCTATTAGTCTCCTCTTAAAAAAAGATAAAGATCCTAATCTTTGTAGTTCATATAGACCTTTATCTTTAATAAATGTAGATGCTAAGATTCTTGCTAAGGCTTTGGCTTGTCGTCTTGAAAATATAGTTCCAACTATTGTTTCACATGAACAAACTGGATTTGTTAAGGGGAGACAACTATTTTTTAATATCCGTACACTTTTAAACATTATTTATTCCAAAACCACTACTGAAACACCTGAAGTAGTTATCTCGATTGACGCTGAGAAAGCGTTTGACAGAGTTGAATGGGATTATTTATTTGCAGTTTTAAACATTATTTATTCCAAAACCACTACTGAAACACCTGAAGTAGTTATCTCGATTGACGCTGAGAAAGCGTTTGACAGAGTTGAATGGGATTATTTATTTGCAGTTTTAAGGAAGTTTGGATTGGGTGATGCATTTATTTCTTGGATACGTCTGTTTTATATTTCTCCTCATGCTAGTGTCTCTTCTAATGGTATTCAATCTAGTTTTTTTAGACTTTTTCGTGGCACAAGACAAGGATGCCCATTATCCCCCCTATTGGTGGGGAATATAGATGAAGGAAAAGGTTAAAATGGACTCAATAAAACATGAGAATGTTTTATTCATGTTTTATTGAGTCCATTTTAACCTTTTCCTTCATCTGTTGGTTTGGACTTTTGACCTGTAAGAACAAGAGCAAACTCTCGGGGATTGTCAGGATGTGCAGCAAAACTGCTGGCATAGACCTAAGGAACCTCGCAGACCTACACAAGGTGAGGTCAGTGAACAAGGCCAGGCAGATTCTGGCAAACCCTGATCACCCACTCCATGACGAGTTCAGGTTGCTTCCATCTGGACGCAGGTTTCTACAACCCAAATGTAGAACGAACAGATTTAAAAACTCATTTATCCCAGTAGCAATCAGGTTTCTTAATGCACACTAATTTTAATACTGTTATTTTAATGTTTTATTGTCTTGTGTTTATGTGTGTAAGTGCATATGTATGTATGAAACTGTGCACTCCTATTGACTGCAAATCTAATTGCCCCTCGGGGATAATAAAGGAACTTGAATCTATTGTTTGCTCTGGCCATTGAGCCACTTTCAATTTTTTTAAGGACATCTAACATTTTTACTGGGCTTTCCCGATTAGGTTCTGAATTCAAACTATCTCTTTATGCTGATGATTTACTGTTATATGTTTCAAATCCTACTCTTTCAATTTCATCAATTTTATCTGCTTTTCAGAGATTTGGATCATTTTCTGGTTATAAAGTAAATATTGCTAAAAGTGAATGTTATCCAATTAACGCAGCTGCATTAAAGCTTTTGAACTGTGACATACCATTTAAATTGAGCAGCTCTGGTTTTAAGTATCTGGGTGTTAATGTAACAAGATCATTAAGTTCTCTTTTTGATGCTAATTTTTTGCCTTTAATTTCTAAAATTAAATTGGACCTCCAAAGATGGAATAGTTTGCCTCTCTCACTTATAGGTAGAATCAATGTAATTAAAATGAATGTCTTACCCAGATTCTTATTTTTCTTCAATTCTCTCCCACTATTTCTGCCAAAACATTTCTTTAAAACACTAGATCAAGTTATTTCTGGCTTTATATGGTGTGGAAAATCACCCAGAATCAAAAACCACACTGCATAGATGCAAATTCAATGGTGGATTGTCACTTCCTAATTTTCAGCTTTATTATTGGGCGGCCCATATTCACAAGATTTCATATTGGTTTGGATCTTTTGACTTCCCATGGTGCAAGTTGGAGTCATTATCCTGCTCCCAGTCCTCATTAAGTGCTCTTCTTACTTCTCCTACTACATCTAACTTCTCTCGTTTCACAAACAATCCAGTAGTTCGCTCTGTTTTAAAAATTTGGTGTCAGTTTAGGAGGCACTTCAAATTTAATTCAGCATCTACACTTACTCCTTTACTGAAAAATCACTTATTTCAACCAGCACTCACAGATTCAGCATTTTTATTATGGGGTAATAAAGGGCTGATATGTTTTAATGACCTCTATAAAGAAGGTATCTTTTCCACTTTTACGGACCTCTCAGTTGAATTTCATCTCCCTCCTTCTCATCTATTTCGTTATTTTCAAATTAGACATTGTGCTAAGACTCTGTTTTCTGATTTCCCTTCCAAGCCGCAGAACTTGCAATGGGAGATGTTTCTGAGTTGGGATCCTCTTCAAAAGTCATATATCTCTAAAGTTTATAATGAAATTCTTTCTTTAGATTCTTCACCCATTACCAAGATCAAGGCGGCTTGGGAGCTCGAACTGGGTCTAAATTTGGGAGAGGATTGGTGGAATAATGCTCTTAAGAACATTCATTCAAGTTCAATCTGTGCTCGACTTTCGCTTATACAGTTTAAAGTTCTTTTTAGGGTTCATTTCTCCAAAACTCGCCTGTCGCAATTCTTCCCTTCCGTTTCTGACAAATGTGATAAATGTCATGCACCTTCTTGTAATTTAACTCACATGTTTTATTCCTGTGCATCACTTCATAGTTTTTGGCAGAATTACTTTGATACAATGTCAAAGATTCTCTCTATGGTCATTGAACCCTCACCCCATGTTGCGATATTTGGGCTTCCAGTTAATTATAAACAGTTCACTTCGGATCAATTGAATATTTTATCATTTACTTCCTTATTGGCAAGACGCCGTCTTCTTTTTCATTGGAAATCAACTAAACCACCATCTACTGGGCAGTGGCTAAAAGATACCATGTCTTTTCTAAAACTGGAGATGATTA
Organism: Garcialebias charrua; assembly: GCA_038048925.1. Lineage (NCBI taxonomy): Eukaryota > Metazoa > Chordata > Actinopteri > Cyprinodontiformes > Rivulidae > Garcialebias > Garcialebias charrua. The sequence continues at coordinate 2,965 of JBBPBX010050529.1, forward strand.
GATATACAATTAAAGGCAATTCCGCAAAATTTTATAAAATATGGAGTCCTTTCATGACATTTTTTCATGCTCTTCATTCTCTTCATCTGGATTGATTGAAATATCCCCATCTGGATTGATTGTAATACCCCACATTTTATTTTATTATTATTTTTTTTTTCTCTTTCTCCACTTCTATATATATATTTTTTAATTTATTTAATTAATTATTTAGTTTTTTTTTCTTTAAGTGTGTATTTGTTGTATTTTGTTAAATCATGTAAGAAAAAGAAAAATATTAATAGGAGATATCTTGTTTACTTGGATGTGTGTTGATGTTCTTATTTGATGTTATGAAGAAGTTATGTACTACATGGTATATCATGTTATGGATAACTAATATTGTGTTTGCTTGTATCTATTTTTTCTTCTCCTAATAAAAATATATTAAAAAATATATAAAAAAAGACAAAATTTTGGATTGCTGTTTGGACTTACTGTGTCTCACAGAAACATGGCATCAAACACGTTCTCAGCACTCAACAATGTCTGCCTTCCTGGATACTGTCATGTGCAGAAAGCCCGCAGCAGTGGACGTGGTGCAGGTCTGGCTGCAATTTATTGCAAAGATCTGAATTCAATCCCACTTCCCCTGCCAGACTTAATTTCTTTTGAATGTTTAGCATTTAAAAGCAAACCCCTTTCTTCTATGACAACTCTCCTCATCTATCGACCGCCCAAACCCCATCCAGCCTTCATCTCTGAGATGTCAAATCTTTCATCCTTTTGTGCTACATCTGCTAACCTCTTAATACTTGGTGATTTTAACATCCATGTTGATGATGCTTCCTGCCACTTTGCAGCTGAATTTCTTCAACTTTTGATCACTTTAATTTAAAACAACATGTTGATGTTCCCATGCACACCAGGGTGCACACTTTGGATCTGATTATCACAGAGTCAGCTATTGCCAGTAATGTGACTGCACACAATCTTGGTATCTCCACCACAAGGCCATTTCTATGGAGCTGCCCTTTCCAACTAAACAGTGTAAACAAAAGCAACAAATCTTTCAGGAACCTGAAAAACATTAATCCAGATATCTTGGCAGCAGACCTTCAGCACAGCCTTACTGTTCATCCATCTTCACTTAGTGAGTCAGTAGACTTCTACAATCAAACCCTGAGTAATCTTTTGGACCTGCATGTATGTACCTGTTAAAACTAGAGCTGCCAGCTTTACCCATTCAGCTCCCTGGTACAATGATGAGCTGAGACACTTGAAAACGACTGGTCATGCCTTTGAGCGTCGATACATCAGCTTTGAACTCGCTGCTCATAAGCAGGCCTATCGGGAGCATCAAAAGATTTATGCAAAGGCCCTCCATGAAGCACGTTCCAACCACTACTCTCCCATCATTAACAACAGCCCTGGAAACTCCAAACAACTTTTTTCCACAGTAAACCATCTCCTTCAACCCAAAACCTCCTCACTTACAGAAACAACTGATGAACACTGCAGTAACTTTATGGGATTTTTTCCATAACAAAATTCACATCAGCCCTGACAAACTTTGTAGTTTCACCTGTACCATTTAACATGCCCCAGGATAACAATCCTCATATTCTTACATGTTTTATATCAGTCTATTATTATTATCAATGAAATCCTCGTCTTGTGCCCTCGATCCTTTCCCAACTGCTCTGCTAAAAAGGAAACATCTCTTTCATCAGTCCTTTGATCACATATGAGATAAACCTCTCTATCCAATTCGGTTTTGTCCCCCCTACCTTGAAAATAGCAATCATCAAACCTTTTCTTAAAAAGCCCACCTTAGATCCAGCCTATCATGTCAACTATTGACCTGTTGCCAACGTTCCATTTTTGTCCTAAGTGCTGGAAAAACTTGTGGCAGCCCGTCTACATNTCAGGTCAGGACTCTGCAGTCTACACTCATCTCCAGGCCAGCGGTCACTCTTTCAGGGATGAAGATGTTCACATCCTTGATAGAGAGGAACGATGGTTTGAGAGAGGAGTAAAGGAGGCCATCTTTGTGAAAAGAAACCGTCCATCATTAAACAGGGGTGGAGGCCTCCGGGTTCAACTGTCCCCCTCTTACAATGCTGTTATTGCTAGTATCACTCAGCCCTCTGTGAATAGCAAACAACCATCAGGGTGCTAACGATCCATCGTCAGGCTGATGGTCCCCCTGGATCATGTGAGCAGCTGGTTTCGGCTGTCATTAGCCAACTGATTGTGTAACACTGTGAGAGGATGCTATTTACTGTATATGACTGAGCTGAACACAGCACCTCAGATTGAGGAAGTCTTTCGGACGAAAGACGAAACGTTTCTACGTTGTTGTTTTTTGCTTTGTTTTGTTTTGTTTTGTTTTTTGAATGTCCACAGGACCATACTTAACACATATTATTTCAGAAGAGACTTCCTTTTAATATGTGTTAATTCAGAATTAATTCAGAGAATAACTTCTCATTGTTTGATCATGTTTTATGCTATTTCAAAATGTTGATCACTTCTTCATATGATGAATCAAACAGTGAAAGTGAATTAATATGTCAGACTGAAATACTCAGTTTTGTTAGAAGTTAGAATACAGTTTTAATCAGTTATTTTATGAAGCTGGCTCCAGTCTAATCTGTTTCTCTCTCTTCATTCTAAACAACTTCTTCTCTGTTCTAAAAAAACAATCCTCTCCTATCCGAGTGACCTTCATGCACTCTAACTCTCTTCCACTGGTCGTCTTAACCAATCAAAGAAGAACAAGTCACTGATCTCAGATCCTTTCTAAAAAGTTCTAAGTTTTGCTGGAACTTTTGAGTTGATGGGAGGAAGTTGACTTTCTCTTTAAGCTGGGGAACTTGGACCAAGCATCAAAGGTCCAGTTCAACAGCCGAGTTAATAGCAAGACTGCTGTAAACTCACCAGTAAAGGATTTATAACATGCCTGTGAAGTAAACATGAGGGTAACCACCATATTGTGTTTTTAAACACATACGGTGCCACCCAGATGTAAAGGATATTAGGAGGTCACTGACCTCTTTACCTTAATTAATTTACTTATTCAGATTGAATAGTAATTTCACGGATTCTTTTCTTTTTCCGTTTACCCAATATTTCTGTGATCTTTATGATGGATAAGTAAAACAGAAGCCATAGAGTGACAATGGACACGTTAACTTAGTTTGGTGTGCCAAAGACACTACCATTTATTTAGAATAAATCAACTAAATTAACACCATTACACTTGATTGACATGATTTCACTTTCTTTCAATTTAATACGTCAGCACATTTAAATTGTAACAACAGACATAAATACAGGATGTCATTATACTTAGTCTGTGGCTCAGTCTTAGCTTAAAAATAGTTACCAGATAGATTGAGAGGGATAAGGAAATAGGAGGAGAGATGGTTTAAAGGAAATTGTCTTGAGCATGTTACCAGAAGTGACACTTCCCATCAGATTTCTGCTGAAATCCAGGTACGTTTGTAAACAGCTCTTTACCTTTGACGACGAGTCTGATAAAGAGATGACACCAGCCTTTCAGGCGTACAGAATCGTTGCAGGTCCAGCACGTCCGAGCCGGTTCTCGTTTACGTTTCAACGTCTCCTGGGATCCGCGTCGATCATCAGAAAATATGTCAGCTACTGGTTGACTTCAAGATAACTTATTCCAGAAAGGAATTTAATTCAAGTTCTGAGCTGGTACGCTCGGTTCTAAGTGGACCAATAACAAGCATGTTATCAGCCTTTACTGGAGAACGAAGGCCCTTAGCTTTTGACCAAACGTCCCACAGCTTGAAGAGCAAGTTCACATCTCTCTTTCCTCACAGGAACTACTGTTTTAGGAAAAACTTAGAACCCTTAGTAGAAGATCTGAGATGAGAGGAGTTGTCACTTTCCCATTGGTCCATGGACCAGCGAGCAGAGTTAGAGACACGTCAAAGACTTCACTTTAACGTTATCAGGGTTCAAGGTGAGAGTCAGAGCAGAGAGAAGTTGTTTAGAGGGTGTTGGAGCCGTTCTCAAGAAAACAACAGATTAACTGTCTCATTCATTTCTAAACAAAACGGCCGGGCCTCTGTGACCCGAGCCTTCAACTTTAACACAGCAGTGGACACAGTGATGTTTCACATTACAGAATAACAGCATAAAAGCACACATCATGAAAATGACAAAATGTTATTCTTTTGATTACATTAGAGTAAAATTAAAGAAGCCAATAGTCTCTTTTGGTGACTATGTTCTCAGATTACAACTAATGGAATAATTTGTAGTAAATGTCTTGTTTTACTGAGAGGTCAGTAAAGGTCATCACTGGACAGTTCAAAAACCTTAGTTTGACCCTGGGTAGGTCCACTACATCTCCCCCCTTTTGGAAGCCATCGCCAGTCCTTGGGGATGGGGTCCAACACGAAAGGATACCTTGAACTGTCTCTGATCTTGAAGTAATCCAGCAAGTGGAAAAGAAAAATCAAAAATTATAATCCCATAAAGTTTTTGGAAATTCCGTACTGTTCGTAGGTAATCCCATTGCGGTAAGCTTTTAATCCTTTGGAAAACAAAGTCTTATAATCCATAGCGGTAATTCCACAGCAGTAATTCCATATCGATTAGAGTTGGTGATTTTGTCAGCAACAATTGTTTTTATAATCAGCATGTAGAGGGGATCCCTCGATTGATGCAGAGGAGGCGACCCTTGGATGAAGGTTGAAGACCAAGCGTTGGAGCTGCAGGTCCCCACATCGAAGGTTGTTGGCTGGTTGGCTTCCAGTCAGTGCCACTCTGGTTCTATGTGTCATGCAATTATGTGTTTTTTTAGGTGGGCTTATGATTGGGATTTTACATTAGGCCCTACCTATATGCACCTGGTATGTAAGCTATCATGGTTTAGATCAGCTACAATTACCAATTAAGGGGTGGATCAATTCTGTAAACTTAGATATAGGGATCTATACCTATAAAATTTTGGAGGGCTTCTGTAACGAAGGCCTCTTCTTCCAAACTATTCCTCCATTCATTACTTAGTTTAGGTTAAACTAAAATAGAAAAATGAAATATAGTTTGGTCTAAATGTCTGTTGTCTTTTAGACGAACGACGTAGGATTTGGTATTCCTAATAAATTTTGAAGTCTATGGCGAGACTCATCAAAATGAATAGATAATCTAGAATAGAAACGATCGAATCGGTTCAATTTAGAAATTGTGAGACCAGTGTAGTTTATGGTACCTTGAGTAGCTTTAAACTACATTGACTCTTCAACGATTGAGATTTAACAAAACGAACTGCATGTTGGCATAGTTAAATCCATATCATTCATTAACCAATGTTAATACAAAACCTTTTTGGCTGGGAGTGTTCAGAACCAAAACAATATCTCAACTAATGACAACAGTAATGACTAAACAACAAGGAAACAACGTTTCACTGCTTCGACACACTCTTGTCGTCAGATTCCAAAGTGCAACACACAAGAAAAACAGGTCTCAACTTTATAACCGAGGTCAAATTAAATCTCGTGGATTTAAACGGTTGTTAAGGTTAGTTTTTTGTTGTGGGTTTTAGGCTTAGCGTTTCTAAGTTCAAGTTGGACAATGCGACTTATAGGGTGGAAAATACGGTAGTTTAAACCTGATTAGTTTATTTACTAACTTGTGTTTGGACGACCTTATTATCCCATGAAGTCGGTGAGTTTGTGAGATCTTTGTCTTTTGTGGAGTCATTGAACGCCTTGTAAGGTTTGATCTGATTTCGATGTACCCATTTAGCAATTGGCTCTTTGCGGCCTTTGCTGATTTTGATTTCGTAGACGACTGAGGACACTTTGTCTGTTATCAGATGAGGTCCAGTCCACCTGGGCATTAGTTTGCGGGCGAGAGTTCCGGTCTCGGACCCTCCTTTCCCGGTTGCTGGGGCGAACGTATAGTACCAGACTCTGTCTCCCACTTGGAGTTCATTGTGAGAGGCCTTCTGGTCATAGTACGCCTTGCGTCCTTCAGCGGATCTTTCCAGGTTTTTCTGGGCGAAAGCAAAAGTGTTTCTGAGGTGTACATTCAAATCTTTGTCTTTGGCATGGCCTAACATCACCCCCCTTTGGTCATGGGGGACCACGAACACAGGTGAGGACGTCCGTCCATGGGCACAAGTTAGGATGCCACCGTTTAGTTTAAGCTGTTCGCGCAGCCAATAGTAGACAGTACACAGGAACCTTATAGGTTTCGGCCAACGTATCTTCTCACGTTTACCTCTTTCCGTGTAATTTAGGTGTGTCTCAAACGTCAGTGCAGTCGCAGGTGTATCTGATTTGTCAGCCTGCGATGGGTCACTGTCGTTGTGTGAGTTTGCCCCCCCCTTGTTTGATGAGGGGTTCTCAAAATCTGTAACAATGATGTCCAAGTGACTGTCAGCGTCTGGTTGACTGTCATTTTCTGGACTCAAATGCCTTTGAACCAAGGTTTCATTGAAAGCTTGGCTGATTGCCGAATTACCTGTCCCAGAGGACAGCACAGCATCTTCGGTGTAGGATCCTTGGATCTCAACACCTTCTTCTACCTGTGGTAGGTAGTGTTCAGTGAGTGCTGAATGTGTCAGCTCGCAGAGGAGGTTCTCTTGTTGGGCCAGAGTTTGGTCCAACTGTTGGGTCTCTTCTGTCTCACCTGTAGTTGAAGGTTCACTTACCGGGCTCTCGTCCTCGGATGAGGAGTCCCTTGTGTCCTCTGCGGTACCTGCGGTTAGGCAGTCTGTATCACAACTAGGAGGCACTTTTATTGGCAGGGGTTTACTCACTGTTGCCCACATTGTCTGTTGACCATAATCTATAATCGCATCGAAGCGGTTTATAAAATCTTGGCCAACCAAAAATGGGATAGAGTCAAGTGTAGACACAAACACCGGGTGGCGTAGTGTCATTTCGCCAATCTGCATTTGAACCATAGCTATAGCTGTCAGGGTTGTTCTCGTCTCTGCGAGACCCTGCAGTTCAATAGCACATTTCTCGAAGGGTATTTGCCTGTCAACACCGTTAGCGGCGGTCCTCAGCTCCTCGAACAGTTTGGCCGACATAATGGTTATATCAGCACTGCCGTCCAGGAGGGCTTCACGCTCAAGGACACCTTCCAGTGTGATAGGCAGGTAAGCTTTCTTAGCTACCCCCCTTTGTATAAGGTTACACAGAAACCTCACAGGTCTTGGCACACGTTTCTGTTCACGTGTGACTCTGTCTGTGTAATCATGTCCACTGTCAGCATCTTGTTGGCTGTCAGCATCATGACCTTCAGGATGTTGTTGTGTGTCAGCAATTTGTTTGCTGTCTTTGTTATCAAATGTATGCTTTGAGTCATCAAAGACAAGGTCACTCATTGTCCCAGTTCGGTCATCCTCTGTATCATTCAAGTTTTCAAACAACCAACTTACATCCACCACCTCATCAGAGCTTGGAGGTTTGATGCCTTTTTTCTGGAACGTTTGCGACCTTTTGCATGTCTCGGATTGTGTCATCCGAGGTGCAGGTCCACGTCTCAGGGGACCCTTCCGGGCCCACCCTGGTTTCGGGCGTCCTGTAGAGCTAACACCCACCTTTAGTTGATTATTAGTTTGAAAATCTTGTTTACACTCGCCTTTTTTAGGACTAGAATCCAGCTCCAGCGAGTGGGATTTGACCGCTTCACCTGGGGACACCTGTAAGGGTGTTTTGATTTGCATGTTAGCTTCAAAGACATTCACAGCACACTGTTTTATTTCTTCCATGGTTTGCTTTTTTGGATTAACCATGGTGAGCAGCTGAAATCTTATCTCAAAGACGAGATGTAAGAAGAAAGACCACTTAAAGTCCTCATCTTCTTCCATACCTGGTGTATATTTGTCAACAAAATGAGCTTTGAGAAGCCTGTCGTAAAACATCAAAGGATGTTCACCTGCTTCTTGCCACATGTACCTGTCAACTGAGCAGTCACCACCTTGGCTCGTCCTAAGCCATTTTGGGGTCCTGATGGAGCGGACCCTCTCACTTGTTTCACCCTGTTTAACGTCCATCATTGTATTGATTTTTTGTGAAAAAATCAAATAAGATTATCCTCATGTTAGTGCTTGCAAATAAATATTCACTTTTATGCACTGAGTTAACTAAACTAATCAGCTGTGGTTTACGCGTTTCACTGTGTAATAAGTATTCATAGGTACCTTTTTCTGCAGATTTTTACCCTCAATGAAATTAGGAAAAGTTAAATGCACTCTAAATGCAGTGTTAACTTTAAATAGAACTTATGTTCAAACAATAGTTACTAAGTAACCAAAGCCTGATTTCCGTCTTTTCACTCAAACGCTTATAAAAGAGGGCTGACTTAAATGCAATGATTTCACTTGTCAAAATATGCAGGACTTTTATGTTGAAAACATGACCTGCTGGGACACCACGCAAAGAGACATCTTCGTACCATGGGACAGAAATGAAACTGTTGAAAATCTTACCAAGACCTGGGAAAGAGTAAGACTAGCAGGCTATCCAGCTTGGATGTACCGGCTGGGAAACACCCCTGAATGGGTGTCAGCAGTAGAGGCTGAGAACCTAACGGGGACCAGACAAACCCCACTTCAAGGTAATCAATCTACTGATTTTGCCTGAAGGAATTGTGACCTGGATAATGCTCCTGCATCACAACATAAAAAGGACAACGAGATGTAACTGGATTCATCTGGACAATGAACTCCCTGAATGGCACTGCAATTGGGGCTGTAGACCACTAATGGGATTATGCCACCAGGGTTACTGGGAGGCTGAAGTGATTTATCCTGCCCCACTGAAGGACGACAGCTGCCAAGCCATACTTCCTCGTTGGGAATTTTGGGGCAATATTCATCTGGACTGTGACAAAGTCCCTCCTTTCATCAGAAGAAACCGGACTGGAGAACATCAAAACCTAACCAAAAGTCAAGACTGTCCACACCGTAAAACACAAGACGGTGCCAGAATCAACGCTACTGAGCAAAGTCCCAAAGTACGACCCAGGAGGTTTGATTCCGAAAGCAGAAAGAAATTGATCATTTTAGCCAACACCGCTTAAAAAAAAACCCTGCTCATGCTAGTATATAGAATTTAGTTTACTTATTTACTTCTTTACTTATTTCACTTATTTACTTATTTACAATGTCCTGATACAACCGGCCCAGCTAAGCCGGAAGAACCTGACGACGCTATCCCAGTCAGACCAGCAGTAGCTGATCCCATTGACTCAGAGTCTGACTTGACTCATGAAGACCCAAGGCCAACACCACCGCATCAGCAGGTGATGGATGAAAATGCTCCCTACTCGCCTGAAGGATGTCTCAAGCCAGTGAGAATGTTGCTCCTGATGCTCGATCAACAAGGGAGAACGAAGAATCATTGACCACTACAGGATCTCCGGAGATGACCTGAGGAGATGACCTGAGGAAGATGACCTCACCTCAGCCGGGCGGCACACGTGGAACAGACCAGGATGACTACACCATGATGGAGGTTGAAAGAAGCGAACAGCAATCCAGGGTCCAGAGGCACCAAGGATCCCGCGTGACCTGACGACGACATCTCGGGGTCCCAGATGGCGTGGACACAGATGACGAGAAGATCACGATGAGTGTTAAAAGACTTGTTAGAGCAGTACCGCCTGTTTTCAAGGAGTGGGTGTCAAAATATGCAGGACTTTTATGTTGAAAACAGACTGACTTAAGACACACAGCAAATTCACGTTCACGCACACACACACAAAACCAGATTAATAACACATATATGATCACTCACAGGCCCTGAGTACAGGGTGTACAGAAACACAATTTTTATATATGGTTTTTAAACCTTGGTTCTAATCATGGCATTTTTAATTTACTGACAGAGGAAACATGGAGTATGCTCTGTAACTTTTGTTTGTATTTTAGTAAACTGTCTTTGAGTTGTTGTGTGGCATTTTCAGTTAACCCTGTGCTATAAGAAATAAGTTTGAGTCAGGCCTTACATGCACACACTAGGCAGAAAAACCAAGGCCTCTGAAAAGCAGCAGGTCTCTCTCTGAGAAAATATGGATCAAAACTAGATAAGAAGCTGCAAGGAGTTGTTGCAAAGAGCTTGGGCTTCTTATCAAGAAGAAAGAAAATAGTTTTTAAGGTATTTAAATCTCATACAGAACTGATCAAACATATAAATGTAATCTTTTATTGGATAGCGATAAAATCATAGCATTTTGAATCATGATGCAGACACACGAAGCCATACGAACAGCAGGCCTCATATTTACCTAAACACACAGCCTCTTCCTAAACCAGCGTGCGCACAACCGCGCACACACGCACGTGCACACACGTGCATGTGCACACACATACTCTCACGCACTCCAAACACACGCTCAAGGCAGGAGCAAGACAGCCAGGCCTCTTCGTGTTTCACAGCTGCAGAAAAGAGTCGCTGTAAAAAGGAGTTTTTGCTTTTTGCTTCAAGGTCTGTTTAAAAGTAACAGAAATTATTTTAACAAAATAATAAGAATAATAATTATTACAGGATCCACACTAAAACATTCAGAAGCAAAGCGTTATTGCAGACAGATGAAACTTCTTACCAAGACAAGCATGCACACAGAGAAACACACAAGGAGTTATAATAATAATAACACATACGCTCTTGAGCAGGTCTGCTCGGAGCAGAAATATAGGTCAGATGAGATAAGAAAGTGTGCACTTTTATCAGAGCAGAAGAGAGGCTGCAAGGTTGATTCAAAGCCTGTTAGAAAGGGCAAGAAAGAGTTTTTAAGCATTTACAACAAAGAAATTCAAACATGCAATGAATTAAATGAAGTATGTGTCACAATGTGTATCATATAATTAACTGAAGATGCATGATTATGTATTGTAGGTAAATTGATGGGATTTGTACGTTTTCTTTTAAGATTCACGGCAAACCAAAGAGGTTCTCCACTGCTGGGTATTGATGATAGTTTTGAATATTACACAACACGTTACAAAAGTGGTTTTTCCACAGTTTGGGTAAATGTAGGTAAAAGTTGAGGATCTAGGTGAAAGTTGAAAATTTCTTCTGACTGAAGAAATTGGAACTTTGCCCAAATGACAGATGGCATTAAGTCATTCTCTGCTGAGGGAGGGTGACAGCTGAGGGAGACATTATGTCACCAGTTCCGGTGAAGGCTGAGAAAGTCACCTCACCACTGACCAATGAGTACTAACAAAAATGATGTAATTCTCCAATGGGGGGTGCAGAAAAAGCCCAGTTTCCCTATAAAAGATGAAGTCTGAGAGGAGAAAGGGGCTGAAGATTTTTGAAGACCATTTGGATATTACTGGACAAAGACGGACGCTCTGGAACTACAAAGAAGAAGATAGAATATTCTAAAAAGACTCTCCTTGGACAAAAAAGGAGATATTTTTGCTTCAGCCTGGATCCCTTGCTATTCTTCTTCAAAATTGGATTAATTGCAGAGCTGGAATATAGCCTCAAATCTTGATTCAGGATTGAGGTATTTTTTCCTTACCTTTGGTAAATAGCCCCTGTGGAATTACCTCAGCAGAAGGTAAGGAAATATTCCCATTCTTGTCCAGAGCATTAAAATTATATTAAATTTAGTATAAACAAGCAACAAGACTGCTACTACCTGAAGACGGAAAATCAGTTACAAAGATAACTTTGTTTGGTGAAAAATTAAATGAATTTTGGAAGAACCGAGCGCTGACAGGCCCGTCGCAAGGCTGTTTATGTTAGTGGAGCACGGTGTACTTTTTATCTCCGCTCTGCTGTAGGGGGCTTCTCGTCAGCCAATGATGGATTAAAAGCTGCTCTTTTGTGGAATACTATTTCTCCTGATTTGAAAAGATTTTTTGTGGAACAAACAAATTCTTTTTGATTTAATTCAACTATTAATTAAGTTACTGTTTTGGGTCATCCGAGACCGACCCCGGAGCAGGATCTGCCCACTGAAGGCTGACTGGCCTTGGACTGAGAACTGAGAAAACACGGTGTACTCTTTATCTCCATCCTGCTGAAAATACCTCATCAACTGGACAGAACCAAGAATTTTGTTGAAAAAACTACAAGCTTTGATGAATTAAAGCAGAGAGTCAGGAGTGCAGCGGGCGAGTTGTTTCTGTAAGTACACTATGTTCCAATTTTAGGCTCCGGCCGGCTAAGGAAGGCCTTTTCATCAGGACCGCAGAACAAATGAAGGATTACAGCATTTTTGAATGGATATAACACTTTTGTGGAGTAATTGATTTGCCTAAAAGGATTACCAGATTTTTTATGGAATACAATTTGCTGAAGTTGCTGAAGTCATGAAGAATTAGTTGAATTTGCTGGATACTTTAAGAAGATTGGATTGATTCAAAAAGTGTTTACTCCTGGACAAAAGGAGGGTTACTTTGCGGCATCGGGATCTGCTCTGACGGGTCTTGGCTTATCAGCTTGTTTAAGCTAAGGGAACACCGCTTCTGAAGCCCTGTTTGTCAGTATCGCAGAACAGATGATGGAAAATGCAACAGTTTTGATGAATTAAGACTGGGATTTTTAACACAACAGAATTACCTGGAGGTTTTTCTGTGGGATTAAAAAATAAAGAAGATTTCTTCAATCTACTGGAGTGGATAAAAGCTGCTTTTACTGAATGCAAGACCCCAACCTTGGAAAACTGCTTGTTTGAGCTAAGGGAACACCGCTTCTGAAGTTTTGTTCATCAACGCCACAGGTCTTGAATGGATTAAAGCCTGAATTACAAATTCTTCCTTTCTGATGGGATTAAAACACAAGACTACTTGGGTGGATTATTAAACAAGCTCTTCCTGGTGGGATTAAACAAAGATTTGTCCAGTCTGCTGGAGTGCAGACTTCTGATTGGAGTACAACAGCATCACCTGGAGGTTTTTCTGTAGAAAAACAACAAGATTTCCTGATGGGATTATAAAACAAGTTTTTCTGGTGGAAATAAAAACACAAGTTGGAACACAACAAGATTACCTGGATGGAATTGAATATATTTAATTAGAATCAGATTATTGTAGAATAAACCAACATTTTAGAAGATTATACAAATTATACATTGGATTGCAACTCAATTCAATTAAAGCTAAAAACACATTAAAGCCCAGCGTGTGGAAGACACCTTTGGTGAGTTGTTGAATCTTTTATCTCTTTAAATGCAAGTCATGTAACCTGATTAAATCTTTTTCTGTAGTAAGTAGTGCTTATGCTGTTACCCCTGCAACTAGAAAAATAAAGAAACATAAAACGTACAAATTTGGATTTTTCATTTGACTCACCTTGATATTAAATGATGGAAAACTTGGTTCAAAGATAACAACAATATGACTGGAGGTTTTGAATGGTTTTATTAGCCAAAAAGAGTAAAACAATATCCTGGAACCTTATTTTCCTGGGTTCCAAAGCTAACCAGACGGATAACAATAACTATCTACAAAGAGGTAAAGGCTGTCGTTAATGCATGTTTCTCCGTGAGATACGATCTGACTCCATTCTGCTAAGTCAGGCTATCTATCGGGGTGAAACGAGGATATGACATTGCAGATCGGAGACAGTGAACAGTCTGGGTGAATTTACCTCGTCTCAGCCTTAATCCTAACTAATCTGGAGACATATCGGGTAATACTCGTGTGCAAGGATAAAAGTTAAAAGGACCCGTTACTGGGTAGGCTGGAGTGAGGACTTGTTGCAAGTCCTGCGGCTAACCTCACTCACGTATAATTAACACACTAAAATGTGACAGGATGCTGCTTGAGCATGCCTTAAAAAAGATGTCTTGCAGTCTCAGTGAAACTGATTTTTTACTGCATTAGACAGTTATCCGGAGTGAAAAAGGACTTTCTGTTCGTTATTTTAAACAATTTTTGTATTTAAAATAAACTGGAGTGTTTTTATGTGTGCTCAGCTTACAGTAAAGGTGTTACTCTAATATAAATCAGTGATTTTTATCAATTTGTAGTCCTGTGACATGTTCAAATCTGTTCTGCCACCTTTGCTTTGATTTTGTTTGAATCAATAAGATAGTATTTATTATAGTGTATGCAAATAAATGTTTTCTTAACGGTGAGTTATTTAACTAAAACAGCTTTCAGGTTTTATTCTTGTAATCTATAAACAAGTATTTTATTAATTTAGTACCTTTTTATTTATTTTAGGTTTTACCTTAAATGAAAAATGTTGTAAGTTAAAGCCTTTGTGGCCGTATCAACTTAATAGACTTATCTTTTAAAACAATTACCATTAAACCACGCTTAATTTTTCTGTCTTTCACTCAAACGCCTTTTTAAAGATTTCAAATAAATGCAATGTTCACACTAAAATGTTAGCAGATTCTGTATTATTTTGCTCCAAGAGAATGTATTTCAGATTCAGTAAAACTGTTTGAGTGTTGCTACAGTTATCTGGAAAGAAAAATGTACTTTTGTTTGTTATTTTAAACTTTTTATTTAAAATAAACTGGAGTCATTATTTGTACACAGAAAAATGTTAAAAATGCCATTTTTAACTAAAAGTGTACAGTGTACACCAATTCTGTGTAAAATTCAGAGATGTGAAGAGCTTAATGTGGAAATGCTCTGTGCTCCATCATTTTGTTCTTTGATTTAATGTGAAAATCAAATAGAATATGCTTTTTTGAAAGTTCTTTTAAATCTCTGGTATATAAAATAAGCAAAAATGTTTGTCTGTACCTCTGTTATTCTAATTTTTTTTATTTAAAATAAACAGGAGTTTTTTGTTTGTGTACAGAACAATTTCAAATCTGGTATTTCACCATAGAAATGCTGACTTTTTATGATGTTTTGAGAACTCAATCTCATCTGTTAACGTCTTTTAACCAACAGGGGGCAGCTTCAAGTCTTAATGTTATCACGACCCGACTAATTTTTCTATTCAGCATTTAAAATAAAAACAACCTTTTAGAGTTAGTTTCTAGTGTGTCCGTGATAAGCGCTCGAACCCCGTTCTTGTCAAGGACAAATTTATGTTGTTAGACAGTTTAGATGGCTTCAAATTAGTTTTTAAACTTTTAGTGAAATCACTGTTTGTCTGGTGAGT
Source organism: Garcialebias charrua (assembly GCA_038048925.1). NCBI lineage: Eukaryota > Metazoa > Chordata > Actinopteri > Cyprinodontiformes > Rivulidae > Garcialebias > Garcialebias charrua. The sequence goes on from JBBPBX010050529.1 coordinate 18,030, forward strand.
GTGAACTGTCACTCAAAGTGCAACACCTGGAAATGACGATAAAAAATAGGCGGGTCGACGTAGCGCGTCACCAGCTTCCGTACTTGAGCGAGGCGGAGCTCGCTACACAGATACGTGACGTCAACCAATCAATCACAGCGCTTGAAGTTCTATTCTCAAACATTCATGGTTAATGTAGTGTAGTGGACCTACCCAGGGTCAAACTAAGGTTTTTGAACTGTTCCAGAGATGACCTTTACTGACCTCTCAGTAAAGCAAGACATTTACCACAAAATCATTCCATTAGTTGTAATCTGAGAATATAGTCATCAAAAGAGACTATTTCTATCTTTGATTTTATTCTAATGTAATCAAACAATGTGTCATTTCTGCAAGTGAAAAGGTGTCAAAGTTCAGCTAAAATGTCAAACTGACTTACACTGAAATTGTTTTTGTCGAGTTTAAGCTAAAACTCTCATCTAGCGTCTGAAAGTCTCTCACTCAGATACTTTTCCTAAACAATTTCCTTCTCTGCGCTGAATTTCACCTTGAATAGTGATAACAAGTGGACCAATGAAAAAGAGACAAGTTTCTCTCCTCTCTAATTCTCTTTTAAGTTCTAACTTTTGCGGAAACGCTTCAGAGTTTGGGGGAACTTCAAAGAGATGTGAACCTTTCCCAAAGAGCTGGGGTACGTTTGGTCAAGAGCTAACGACCTTCGTCTTCAGCTAAGGACTGATAACAGGCTGTTATGAGTCCACTTCGAATGAGCGTAAGCTCAAACTTTGTTATTCCTTCCTGGAATAAATTATCTTGAGCCAAAAAGCCACGACTGCCACGGCTTCTGCCGACGAAAGCGAGTATCACCGACACCGACAAGGTAAACACGTGTGGAGTCCAGCTTGGACTTGCGGGACCGACGACTCGTCAGTCCAAAGCTGATCACAGCTCTTTACCAGAACCGAGGCGGACGTCTTAAGGTAAAGGAGCCGCTGTTTGCTTGCTGGAGGTGTGATGATATCTTAGCTGGACGCGTACGGAAGAGTGTCATCTGGTTTCATAAATGCAAGATAAACTTCCTCTCTTAACCTCCCAATTCTTCTTAAATCTTTCCTCCTCTCTTTTCCCTCAATTCTAAGCTGGAAACTATTTTAAGCTAAAGAGCCCACAGACTAAATATGTTAACATCCAGTATTGAAGTCTGTTGTGTTGAATTTAAGTGTGCTGACGTATTAAATTGAAAGAAAGTGAAATCATGTCAATCAAGTGTAATGGTGTTGATTTTAGTTGATTTATTTTAAATAAATGGTAGTGTCGCCTGGCATACCAAACTAAGTCAATGTCCATTGTCACTCTATAGCTCTGTTTATTTATCCATCATAAAGATCACAGAAATATTGGGTAAACTGAAAAAGAAAAGAATCCGTGAAATTACTATTCAATCTGAATAAGTAAATTAATTAAGGTAAAGAGGTCAGTATTAAAACTGACCCTTCCCTAATACTACATATTGGTGGCCCTCGTACGTGTTTTCTAAAAGTTTATTGATAAATCTGTGGTCTCTCATGAACTGTAACGTCATGTTTGCATAAGAGGATCCAAGTTTTAAACTCTGAGGATAATAATTTTGGCTGGAAGTGTTCAAAGCAGGCAGATTCTGCATGTTTTTATCATTTGAGGCTGAGGGATTGTTATTCGTTCAACTCTGTTACACGCTGTTGGAAGCTTTTAGGTGAGGTTTTTGTCAGCCCGTGGTCTGTGGGGGTTCTGGTCCTGTTCGGTCCAGTTCACACAGACTCCTGTACAAAGCTTTGTTTGACCGCCGAGTCAAAAGCCTGAAAGCTACTTTAACATCTACAAGATTGCTGTGCTGGTATTTTACATGTTAGAGCAGGTCAAAGAAGCATATAACTGTTAGAACGGTGTCGGATAGTGGTTCTGAAACCCGAGTTCTGCTCCTTTAAAGTGGACGGAACCGACCTTGACGCGCTCCGAGAGAGTCCGTGTTTGTTCAACAGCTGCAGTGCTGGGTTACTAAGCGTAGCTAAGTCGTGCCTGTTTTAAATGTGATTGCCACGTTTCAGAATTTTGGGGAGTTAATTCGAAGCGTTTGAGTTGGTTACGAGTCTATAAAGTTGTGTTCTGTTGTGCTAAGCTAACGTTAAAGAGCTACGTGTCCCAGTCCCACACGTTTTGTTTATGAGCTGTGACTGGATGAACGAGAGCTGTGAACTGTCAATCACTCTCGTAGCGAGCGTTGATTCGCTGTAGTGGGAACGCACGCCGTTGCGACCAACCCACTTTGTCGTCATTTCCGGTACTGCATTGGGCGAAGGTAAGAAAACTTCATTTACCATGAACGCTTGGGAATGAACTACAAACGCTGTGATTGATTGGTTGACGTCACGTATCTGTTTAGCGAGCTCCGCCTCGCTCAACGGAAGCTGGTGACGCGCTGCGTCGACCCGCCTACTTGTGTCGTCATTTCCAGGTGCACTTCGGGTGACAAGCAGTTCACACACTCACAGGACAAACTGAGATTTCACTGAGAGTTTAAACACTCATTTCAAGCCATCTAAACTGTCTAACAACATAGATTTGTCTCTGACAAGAACGTGGTTCGAGCGTTTATCACTGACACACTAGAAACTAATTCTGAAAAGGTTGTTTTTAGTTTAAATACTGAATAAACAAAATCAGTCTCTTCGTGATAACATTAAGTCTCGAAGCTGCCCCCTGTTGGTTAAAAGACGTTGACAGATGAGTTTTCTCAAAAACATCATAAAAAAGTCAGCATTTTTATGGTGAAATTACCAGCTTTAAAAAATTGTTCTGTACACATACAAAATTCCTGTTTATTTTAAATAAAAATTTTAGAATAACAGAGATACAGACAAACAATTGATGCTTGTTTTAAATACTGAAGAGATTTAAAATAACTCTAAAAAAGAAAAAAATTTTTTTTTAGAATAACACCCACATGTACCAGTTTGTTGATTTTTACAGACTCAAAACAAATATGGATACACAATCAGATGACGTTGTACCGTCCTCATCCTTGAAGGATGCTGAAGGAGAGCTGACTCCAGCGCAGGAGGAGGAGAAAATCCCAGCGCAGGTGGATTCAGACTCTGAGTCAGTAGACACAGATTGTGTTGATGAGGCCTTAAAACTGCTAGCAAAACCCCTCGTAAAGTATGGTGAGGAGGTAGCAGCAATGGACACCTCGACTCTGGACACAGAGTTAGAAAGTCTAGCAACAGGTATAATCAAAAAAGATGGTAAAAAGCTCAGCGCCGACCGTTTACCCAAATTGGCCCTTCTGTTGAAGGCCAGACTGGACCATGAACTGGGGAAGAGCGAGGACCTTGAGGTGGAACTGGCTGATGAGAAAAATAAACACCAAGGTACCACTTTAGACTTTGTGTCGTACAAGAAAACGACAAATACAGAGATTGAGAGTTTAAAAACTGATATACAGTCGCAAACAAAGTCATATGAAGAAAGCATTCGTTCCAGAGGACAAAAATATGACGAGTCTGTGAGAGAGAATGAAAGATTACAACAACAGGTACAATCGCTGTCTAAAGCACTACAAGAGAGCACGGGACAAAGACAAGAAGCTCACAACCTGTGCACAATGTTGAAAGGTGAGTATGATAAATTAAAAGAACAACTAAAAGAGAGCACTCAATTCGAGGAACATAAAAAACTCAGTGAACAGTGCACAACGTTGCAAACTGAAGTTGATCGTTTACGTAGAGAATTGACTGAAAGTAAGGTGGAACTGACCTTAACTAAAGAAAACCTTTTTAAAGAAAGGGAAAGGTGGGTGGATGTTGTGGCAAAGCAGTCTCAAGGCTTCCCACCCCCACCCCCACCACCTCCACCCGGTGATGCAGAACAGCTCATCGTACCTGTTAAGACCCGCCAGTCGGAGCAGGGATTTGCGTACTCAACAACAACACCTGCACAGGGATCACAGGTAAATGGGAATAACGATGGTTCTCAACTTTCTATTCCAATACCTGAACTCCAAAAGCTTTCAAGATACATTCAACACTTTGATCCGGGGCCGTTGGGTTCAATCCACACAAAGGCCTACCTAGACTCTCTTGACTTCCAGCTGGGTAATTTTCCAAATGCTACTGCTGCTGATAAAATTGCACTGATCAGGCTCACTGCAGACTGGAACGTATATGCCTTCATTGTTCGCCAACCAGACGCCATAAAAAAAGATTACAAACTTTTGCGTGATACACTTATACAAGAGTTCACTCCAAACATGGGGCCTGGTGGCTATCCAGATGCCGAGAAGGTCGTGCAAGGTAAAAACGAACATCCACAGGCGTATTACCAGAGAATGTTCCAAGCTTTCTTTGGTAATCGCAATGAACCGGGCATGGAGGACGAGGTAGGTTTTAAATACCTTTTCGGAAAAAACCTCCACCCTGTTATAAAACAGTCGGTACAAGTGATGGCTAATTTCAGAGAAAAAACCATCAAGGAAATGAAACAGTGTGCCATAAATGTTTTCGAGGCCCACATGGAATGCAGAACACCCGTAGAGGTGTTCGCAAGTGCGAAGGACGAATCCCAATCGCTGGAGCTGGAAGGGACGCGTGCATCAGCTCCCTATCCTATAAAAGGCGAGAAGAAACAGATCTTTCAACCTGACAAACCACAAAGTGGAGGTGCCCGCTGGAAAAAGAACCCAAAGTGGTTCAAGCCAAACACAGAGGGTGAACAGAAGGATCAAAAGGGGGGTGCACGTCCAAAGAGTAAAGATTATGGGTACGGAGGTAACCCATATAACCAAGGGTGGTCCCAACAGGAACCCCCGAACCAAGGGTGGTCCCAGAGGGGACCCCCGAAACCAGGATGGTCCCGGAAGGGACGCCCGAGCCGTGGACCTGCTCCTCCTGCACCTCAGAAGGAACAATCTGAGATCAGACAACAGTCTCAAAAGTCCCAGAAAAAGGGCCCTAAACCTTTGACTGCAGAAGATTCAGAGATACTACGTCTGATGGTTGAGAATTTCAAAAAAACAAACAAGGATAACCAGCCTGGGGTAATGTGCAGCACTGTCGTTGACAAACACTCAGAGCACTCAATTAACAACAATGCCACAATTGCTGACGGTCACCAAGATACTGATGGTCAGGATGCTGACAATCAGGGTAATGACAGTCAAATCATTGACAGTCCAGAATGTGACAGTCAACAAAACGTTGACTGTAACCATAACTTCATTGTTACGGAGTCCGAGAACCCCTCGTCAGGAAAAAGGGGGGAATGCTCACTCACCGTTGATAGTGGCTCGCCACGAACTGAACAGTCAGACCCGTGTGTGTCTGCACTACCAGTACTGATAAATGAAGTTCACACAGTCAGGGGTGGGCGTGATAAACGTCGGAGAAAACCTGATAGGTTCCTGTGTAACATTATCAGAAAGGGGCCCGCTAGGAAAGCTTACCTGTCCATCACGTTGGAAGGGGTCCTCACAAAAGAGGCCCTCTTGGATGGTGGGGCAGACATAACCATTGTGTCACCCACACTGTTGGAAGAGCTACGGCTGGCTGCTAACGGTGTTGACAGGGAAATACCCCTCAGAGAATGTGCTATAGTTTTGCAGGGTCTCTCGGAGACGAGTACAACCCTGACAGCTATAGCCATGGTTCACATGCAGATTGGTGAAACGACGCTATACCACCCGGTACACGTGTCCACCGTGGACTCATTCCCATTTTTGGTTGGCCAAGACTTTATAAACCGCTTCGACGCGATTATAGATTATGGCGATCAGACAATGTGGACCAGAGTGAGTCAACCACTGCCGATCGATATGCCTATACAGGGTAACACTGACCGTCTAACGGCAGGCACCGCGGAAGGCAAAAGGGAATGCTCAGACGAGAGCACAATCCCTGTAGGTGAACCTTCAACTACAGGTGAGGCTGTAGAGGCCCAACAAGAGAGCCCCCTCTGCGAGCTGAAACAGTTGGCACTCACCGAACACTACCTACCACAGGTAGTCAAAGGTGTTGAGATCCAAGGATCCCACACCGATGATGCTGTTCTGTCCCCTTGGACGGAGAAATCAGCGATCAGCCAAGCTTTCTTTGGAACCTTGGTTAAGAAACAGTTGGGTCTAGGTCTGAACAAAAAGGCTTTCCGCTTTTCGTTAGACCCCAACGATAAACAGGTAATGACCGCTAAAGGGATCATTGACCTCAAACTAACCTGGAACCAACGAGAACTGGATCACCCGTTCCTCGTGGTCCCGAACTTACCACATGCAACCTACATAGGCTCCGACATTTTGGTAAGATTAGGTGTCAGAGTGGACATCAACAACGATGCACTGTGGTCACTAGATACAGCCACGAAGGACTCTCCTGTGTTAACCACAGAGAACCTTAGGGCTGGACAGACCATACCAGAGGTCTGCCAGGTTGCTAACAGCCATAACACTGTGGTACCACCTCAGGTTATGAACAAGCCGGTGATGATTCACATCATGAAAGGACAAGCTGTTAGCACAAAACAGGCATACTTTCAACCATCTCCTATGTTTTTCAACTTAGGACTGTCCATGGAGGCCACATGCCAAGTGACCCTCGACGGCAGAACCACGACTGTTGCTGTGTGCAACACAAGCACAGAAGAGGTGCCGATCCCAAAAAACACACAGCTAGGATGGTTGATCTCTACTGATTTTCACGATTTTGAACTGAGCATTCCATTTCTGGGAGGACTCCCAGAAAACTTGATCCCGAGTCATCACACGGGGCAAGTCTTGTTCACAAAACCAACACAGGCCATAGCTCTCTTCTCCCCCACTGAGTCCGACCAGGACATTGTCCACAGGTTCGGTTTCAACCAAGGAGACAGTCTAGGCCCTCAAACTTACAGTGCACTACCTGTGGACA
>JBBPBX010050530.1:9008-24940 GCA_038048925.1 Garcialebias charrua
CTGTATATATATATATACTGTATATATATAAATAAATATGTGTGTGTGTGTGTGTGTGTGCACAACTGTATTCTGTAAATTTGATACATTTGAAGATTGAATAAACCATTTAAAGTTAATAAACACTGTATTTCTCACTGAATTTTGCTGATTTGCTGAGATAAAAGTATAAAGTGTTGTATTTTAAAGTCGGCTAGAATATAAAATAAAATTAAAAAACATGTCTTCTGTCTGTGTTTCTTTTTAAAGCCTGGACTTGTTCAATGTTACTCATCTCAGCTGCTTTCAGAAACGTTGGTTACGTTTGGGACTCAACAGTCAGCTATGATGCTTCATTTGTGAAAAAAAAAATTAAAGAATCCACATTGTTTAGGTGATCAGCTTGACCAGAGAAGAACCATCACAAAAAAGCCGAGCAGATGTGTGTGCAGAGGTTTTAAGTGAAGAGAAAGATGGACACAAATGCATTTGAGTTGATTCTGAAAGAAAAACAAATCCTGAACAACCACATTCTTTGCAGGAGGATAGTTCAACTACGATGACGTTTAAAAACTGAAACCACAACAACCTCTGAGCCTGTCAGCTTTTATAATGTGGGATTTGGAGAACACTATACATGTACAGCAAATCTCATGCTGAAGTTGTTGGAATAAAGAAATTGTTTAGATAAAAGTCTGATAAAATAACAGTGTCGGTCATCTCCACACTCTTTCTTGGCCTAAAACAAAAAATAAATCCTGAACTTTTCTGGGATGGGATGGTTTCAATTTTTATGGCGAAATAAAAATGGCAATTACTTCTTCTGTTGTAAAAAATATCTTCCAAGGATCTGTATGTTCTCATTTCATCTTCTGCTTTTGTCTGTTCCCCCTCTTCAGGGGTTGCCATGGTGAGTCATCCTCATGTACCCACTGTCCTTCCTCTGGACATGTCCAAACCATCTGGTCTCTCTAACTTTATCTCCCAGTTGTCCAACCAGTGCTGTACCTCTGATGATCTCATTCCTAATCTTATCCATCCTTGTCACTCCTAAGAAGAATCTCAACATCTTCAGCTCTGGACCTCCAGTTCTGTCTCCTTTTTGTCCATGTCTGTCTCCAGACCATACATAGCTGGTTTCACCACTGTCTTGTCCTACACCTTTGTGCTCTCTGCTAGAAGGATTTAATAAATTGGGCTGTTTCATCTATAGATAAGATTTTTTCCACGAAGCGAACCGGGCCAGGAGAAGCGGTTTGCCCCTCTGACACGCACGCTGTCGGATACATCATGGACTCGTGGGGACAGTGGCAACCTATGTGTCTGACGGTCCTGTCTGTCGAAGACGTGGAAGATTTGTGGATTATTGGAATATTGGTGGCAGCTGCTCTGTTTTTTGGCGTGAGCGGAGCTGTCTGTTACTGGAAGATCAGGAAGTCTGCGGCAGCTATCGGCGCACTGGCCAAACTTCCTGATCAGCAAGAGACTCTGACCCGGGCTGTGAGCTCCTCAACCCAGCTGTTGTACGAGCTGAACCGCACATTGGGAGCGGTGGACCACCGTGGATCTGCTGTGCGTTTTGGGACTCGTTTACAGCCGCCCGGCATTAATCAGGGCACGGATGGGGGTTCGTAGCTTCGGAAACTCATTTGATTCGGCGATTTTGGACCTGAACAGCACCTGGACTCTGGAAGGCTGCAATCAAAAGAACACTGTGGCCTGGATTGAAGATAAACAATAACTATCTAGTCTAGTTTCTGCACGACCTTGGAAAACAAGAAGGCTGTGTGCTGGGAACTCCTCTCCTGGAGTGAAGCTGAGAGACACTGCTGACCCCCCCCCCAGAGATCTCTGTGTGTGGCTCGGAGGCGCCGAGCTGAGACAACTGCTGAACTGTGCTATCTGAATGTTGCTCACAGACTCTTGATCTCCTTGCATGTCGTCAAATCTGCAACAATGTCTTGTCTGAATGTGCTTTTGCTGATAGAGTTTTTGGGACTTTATCATAGAGTGTCTTAAGACAATCTTTGATAGACTCTTTTTTGAATATCACAAATGATACCTATTGTGTTTCTCCTTTTTCCATATCTGTTGACCTTCATCTGGAGACGGATGAGCGCGGCCGCGCAGAAGAACATGTGGTACACATGTCATGTGTTTGGAAATGCTGCAGCTTAGCATACTTCTCCCTCTTCTGGATGACTGTGCTTACATAATCACGTTGTATTAATTAATTGGTGCAATGTTAATCAATAAATCTCTTATCTCTCTCTCTCTCTTATCTCTTAGAAGCGGTCCGTGGCATGTGCGAACTGAGCGACCGCACAGGGCGCCATCCAGCAGGGGGCGGCATAAGAGGAGACCCCGCTCCTCGTTTTTTAATTTATTTAAATCTTTTACAACTTTTGTTTTTAACAACATAACACAGAACACTACCGCGCTGCTCCTGGGCCGCCCCACCCTTAATTTATTCACATGTCCTCAGTTTAATCACCGCAGCAGCTGCTGGGTGCATTTCCTCAACCCAGGTCGTCCGCCCCCCCTCCACTTTCAGTTTCGGTTTTGTTACGGAGGTGACACTACGTGCGGTCAGTGGAAAGATGGAAGAGAGGAAGAGTGAAGAGAAAGATTAAAAAGAGAGAGGCTCTGGAAACAGACAGCTAAATGTGCAAACATTGACACATTTTCACTCAAACAGCTGCAGTTTAATGAGAGATCAAACAGGTAAGACATGCTGTTGAATTTTGCTGCAAAACACTGTTCAAGTTAATTATCAAGTCAATTAATTTTGTGGTGTGTAGCATTGTGACATAACATACTGTTAAATAATTTAAATAATATTATATGAGTCTGGATGAAACTGGCCTGAATTGATCATAAGTCTTTGTAAAAAGGGGAGATTTGTGCAGTTATGACAATTTTTTAAACGTGATTTAGTGTCAGGAGTGATGAGGGGATTGTTCCTGTCAGTATGAAGGAACAGGTGAGCTGTTCTAACTGTGTGTGAACAAACAAGCATTAGTTCCAATATAAACACTTTCTAAACGACAGTAGTGACATTGTTATCATTAAAAGTAAGATAATAAATACATAAAGCAATGAAAGGGAATAGTATGAAAGTAATATGAAATAAGCCTGCATATTTTACCATTGAAAATATATTAATTGGTTAAGTCATAATGTGTTTTCATATCAAATGTGCTAAATCTTTACAGATAATTGTTCTGATGCAGGCTCAGTAAATGTAGTCCTCTGGACAGATTCTTCTTTGTATCCAAAAGACTTATTCAGTCTGAGGAGCTGTGACAAACTCAGGAGTAAAGGAGGCCATCTTTGGGAAAAGAAACCGTCCATCATTAAACAGAGGTGGAGGCCTCCGTGTTCAACTGTCCACCTCTCACAATGCTGTTATTGCTAGTATCTTACTGTTCATATAAAATATTTGATAATGTTCTTGTAGAAACAATTCTTGAATAATGTTCATAATAATGTTCATAATAACCCCCGCGACCCGACCCCGGATAAGCGGAAGAAAATGGATGGATGGATGTCCATAATGTGTTAATGCTACATGTTTGTCTCTGGCTACTTCTTGTTCTGCCATTAACTCTAAAATACTTATTGAATAGTTTATATATGTAGGCAAAACTAGATGTTGAACAACCCATTAAAATACACCAGAATGCAGGAAATGGCATCTATTTTATTCAAAATTTTCTGAGAGGGAGAGGACCCCCACTGGCAACCTAGCCGGGGGGGGGGGGCGCCATTGGGGTTGCTCGCACAGGGCGCCAAATAGGCTAGGACCGCTTCTGGCCACCACACATCCTCTGTAGGGCTGACTTTCATTCCTCTTCTTTCAAGTGCTGCCACCTCTTTAAGTTATCTTCCACCTGTTTCATGTTCTCACCAAAGATCACAATATCATCTGCAAATATCATTCATAGGGATTCCAGCCTGACGTCATGTTAGTCGGTCCATCACCAGCAAACAAGAAAGGGCTCAGAGCACATCCTTGATGCACTCCCACCTCTATCTTGAAGCTATCAGTCACTCTTACGGCACTCTTAGAGCACCCCTGATGCATCCTTACATTTCTATGCTGATGACACAGTTGTTTATTGTAGAGCTAAAACAGCTGCTAAGGCTTTCCGACTTTTGCAATCCGCTTTTGACATCATCCAGTCAGATTTGTTCCATCTCAAACTTGTCCTAAATGGTGATAAAACAAAAGGGATGCTTTTTTCAAACAGGAAGTTGGTCCCAGCAGTTCTTCATCAGATTTTATCCTCAAATGGTGTCCCTATTGAGTTTGTTGATTCTTATAAATATTTGGGTATCCTGGTCGTTTGCATCTCTCTTTTAAACTCCACGTGGAAAACCTAGTAAAGAAACTGAAAGTTAAACTGGGTTTCTTTTTCAGAAACAGATCATGTCTAACACTGAATGCTAGGAAACGCCTTGTATCTGTGACTTTCCTTCCCTCCATTGATTACGGTGACATTATCTACATGAATGCTCCTACAAGCACCCTGCAGATGTTGGATGTTGTCTATCATGGTGCACTAAGATTCATAACTGGTTGTGATTATCGTACCCACCACTGCACCCTGTATTCACTGGTTAACTGGACATCATTAACCTCACGCAGACTCTTCCACTGGTACATTTTCATCTTCAAATCACTTCTTGGTCTGCTGCCCTCATACATCTCCTCCTACATGTCTTTGCGTGAGTGCAGCTACAGCGTGCGCTCTCAGGACATGATTACCTGCAGTGTTCCGTCAGTGAGGACTGAACTTGGCAAAAGGGCCTTCTCCTATTCTGCTCCTGTTTCCTGGAACATCTTACAAAAAGATCTGAAGATTTCAAACTTGACCTCTCTAAATGGCTTTAAGAATCTGTTGGAATCCTGGCAAAAACCAATGCAGACATGTTCCTGTTTCTGATTTTCTATATCTACCATATATTCTGTCTGTTTTGCTACTTTGATATCTCTGTTTTAACTTGTTAAAACATTTTTTTTACCTGTATTTCTCTCCTATGATTGTCTATTGTTGATTGTTCAAGAGAAAATCTACTGTTGCTGTTGTCATCGTTCTTTGTTGGTCTCTCTTGTAAATGAGTCCTCGAGGCTCAATGAGATTAACCTGCCTAAATAAAGGTTGAATGAATCTCACCGTCCTGCTGTCCTCATACATGTCCTGTCTACTTCTCGGCCACTCCAGATTTCGGCACCCTCTCCTATGCTTTTTCTAAATCCACAAAGGTGCTGTGAAGTTCACTGTAACCCTCTCCATCAGCATCCTCAAAGCAGTTTATTCATTTAACAAGTTCCATCTGTGATGTTAAAAAAAAAAAAAAGATTTTGTAACTCAACGTTTCCCTTTTCCATTTAGCTGCAAGAGCCACTTTTTTTGTTCAAGGTTCCTGTGATTTATTGGTAAAATAACAGCTGGTAACAATTCAAAAACAGAACAAGTAGACAGAATTTCTCTCTCTCTCTCTCTCTCTCTCTCCTTCCTGTTCTTTATCAGATATCTCACATTTGCATGAGAAAAAAGTCTCCTCGAAACTCCTCTGTTCTTTTTTCCCCCTCCTCTCGGTGCAGGTGAAGATAAAGAGAGAGCCCCGCCCGCCGGCGCGCCACACCTGTCCGTGCGGAGCCAAACAGATCTCCTCCTCCTCCTCCTGTCAAGTTTCAGTTGTTGTTTTTTTTAGTTTGGTGTCAGAAGTCACTCGCTTCTGCTCCTTCGAGCACACAGCACCAGCAGCAACCATGCCGGAAGCTCCTCGGCTTTTCTTCCGGAGGGACAGACACACGCAGTGGGTCCGGAGGTCCCTGCGCACTCCGGGCATCCTCATCTTCGGGCTGGTCATGGGCCCCTGCGGGTGGGTCCTGAACCTGACCGCCACCGTGGCCCCGCAGTGGAGGACCTTCAACAACATCCCAAACCAACCAACAGAGTATGTGGTCGAACAGGGAATCTGGGCCATCTGTGAAAGCAACACGGCCGGACAGCAGATGGGGTGCAGCCTGCAGGACGACGTCTACTTCAAAAACCAGATTGTGACGACGGCGCAGGGGATGATGGTCGGCTCCCTGGTCGTGACCCTCATAGGTCTGGGTGTCGCCATCCCGGGCGTGCGCTGCTGGAGGGAGAACCCCAACTGGGTCGTCTCCGGACTCGCCGGTCTCCTGCTCTTCTGCTCCGGCGTCCTGACCATCATCCCCATCGCCTGGTACACGCACGAGATGGGCAGCATCCCGATTACCTCCAATGCGCAGGGGGCCACCATCAAGGTGGGCTACTGCATCGTCCTGGGCTACATCGGGGGGATCTTCGAGGTGCTGGGCGGCATCGTCATGGCCGTCGGGTTCTGCCGCTGCTGCGGGGGCAGGAACCGCGGTGAGCATCGGCTCAACGACGAGATCGAGCGCCAGTACAGGCGCGAGCACCCGCAACAGCCCCAGTACCAGCCCAAACCCGAGCCGAGGCGCGTGGAGGTCCCGAGCCTGAGCCGGAGCCGGAGCAGCGGCGGCAGCAGCGTGCCCTACGCCAAGGAGTCCCTGGACGACGATGTGTCCTTCCCCAGGGCCAAGACCCCCGGGGGCCAGTCCGCAAACAGCACGTTCAACGGAAGACCCTACGACGCAGACCTATGATCCGAAAGCGCACGAGGAGTTTAGAGATCAAACAGACTTTTATTTTAAAGTATTGTAGGAAGAAGATAAGAACTGATTGAAGAAGCTGGGTGCCTGAAGCAGTGCATGTTTTGATCTTTTACATAAGAAACTTGTTATGAATGAATCATTGGTGGAAACTGTTTAAAAAAACAATGTAATGTTGATTTAAAGTTAATTTCTGTTTGCCTTTATGTCGAAACCAAATTGTGAAACTCTTTGAGAAAGGTTTGTTTTTCTTGTTTCCATCCATCACGCACTTTACAATGAAGGCCGTGTTCCAGTGTCACTGTTTAAAGAAGCTGGTTGTGCATGTTCTGCAGGCCTTTCTATTAAATGTGCATTGTTTCTTCACCGAGTCTCGTTTGGTTGATAAAACAACATAAAATATAATTTAACTTGTCAGAAGCAAATATCTGTGCTGATACTGATGGAAGACACACCAGTTCTAATAGATTTGCATGCTTTTATAAATTTTAGTCTTTCAACAAGCGCGTATGTTTTCCTCTTTCGCCTGCTTCATCGTCTCAAGCTCTTAAGTATACAATGTGGTCAGACCTGTTGGAGAGGTTGGGCCCTTTATGCATTGTGCACAGCGACATTATCGTTCTGTTTAAACACGGAGTAAAGGCGAGGTTCCAGCTTCCTCTGCAATGCAGTTCTCCCTGCACGACCTGTTGAACGTGAAGTTAAAAGTTATCATTAAAGTTATTAATGCACTTCAGACACTGAAGCGTTTATCTGCTCTGCCAAAACACTTGTGAAGGTTTGGAAACTGCATTTCATTACCTTGTATGATTGTTTATGTTATTTTCCCTTAAAGCCTGAGATCTCAAGGTTTCTCTTTCTAGATTAATCCCTCAGTTCATATTTTAAATCTTTTTTTTTTCTTCAATGTTTTAATCGTCTCCCAGTCCCAGTTACATTAATCCTCACAAATTGACACGGCCATTGTTGTTTGACCTACCGTATTTGCTGTCATATAAGTGGCACCTTTTGCATAAATTTGCAAGTATACACTGAAGTGACAAATATGTTTTTCTCCATATTTATAACCCAATTTTTGGCTGACAATTTAATTAATTCCGACATGAAATATATTGAACACTACCGTTTGCAGCCACTAGAGGGCCATTGCGTGGTATGGCAAACCAAGTGTCTCATTGATAGGGAAAAGTGGCTATTAATGAGACACTTGGCTTGCCATACCAAGCCACCGTCGTCTCGGTCCGGAACTCCTCAAATCCACTACATTTTGCCGCGCCGCCCAGGTGAAATACAGCCGATTTGACCATTAAAGTGCATTTATTAAGGAAAAGTTCAACTGGGACACACCTTTGCTATAATTTTAAGCAAACAAATAATTGTTTTTAAGTGTTAATCTGGTTAAATGCTTGTTAAAGTCCTCCCTCGCACACTCCCGCAGCCGCTACTTGACAGGCAATTGATTTTTGGCACAACACCGGCCCACGTTTCTGGGTGGTCAGCAGTGATGCATAATACTGTAGATGAGACTTATACGGCAAAGCCACTTATTTATGTTTTTAGGAAGCATAGACACGGGGAGTCCAGCTACCATCCTTACAAGAATTGTTGAGGCTGTGGTATCTATAGTCGTAGAGCTGCACTGATAATTATGCTAAGGTTCATCCAGCTTCACAAGCAATAGAAGTCTAGTTTGTCTTCATAAAATGATTAATATTTTTCCACTTTGTAGATAAAAGTGCACTTGCGGTATTTACCCATATCAATTTGTTCCATGCCTCGCTGATCTGTGACGTGGAAACTGGATTTCATTGTGAAATCTCTCACAACCGACAGCTTTTGTAAAATAAGGTAAAATTAATCACATTGGATACTTATAAACTGATTGGATGCAACCCGTTTCAACTGTTAATAATTACCAGTGTAATATTTTACGTATTCATGTATAGGAGTCATTTTCGGGCAGTTTGTTCAAATTAGCTGAAGGAACATTGTGTGAAACATTTGAAAGAACAAAAATCAGTGACCCTGATCATGACAGAACTGGAAATGCACTGATTTTTGCTTCAGAAGAATCGTCATCTACATTTTATTTTAACTAGATCCCCCTAGCTTTACAAAAAAAACATCTAACCCACACTAAAACTGTGCCCAAAATTAACCTCATTCTTAAAAACATGTTTAAAACATGTACTGTCTGTATTTTCTCACAAAGAGTTTCATGATTCGTCACAACTGAACTTATCGCAACGGGGAGAGGGAGTTCCTTTTGAGTCATTCAACTATAGCTGTAGTGTTTGTTTAAATTATGTGTGTGTGGGTGCATGCACATCAACAGATGCATAAATAGAATACAGCAAGAACCTGTAAAATGTAATAAATAAATGAAATAACTAAATAAGTAAATAAAAGAAACAAAGAGGCAACAAAATAGTTTATTAAAACACATATGAGCCCTTTGAGAGATTGAGATTATTATCGTTATACTTTTTATTTTAACTTACACAAACTAGGTTACAGTATTTACATTAAAAGTGAAATAAATGCAGTTATTCATGTTGAACCGGGTGGTAATAAATAAGGTAAAGCATTTTAAGAAAGTAAACGACGATGCAAAAACTGAAAATGTCAATGAACACAAACTTCTAATCATCCCAACAAGATAATTGTTCTGGAACAGTCATCGTACTCCAACGTAAAAACTTCAGTAGTATTTGTTGGGAAAATACAGCTGGATTATTATTTGTCTATACTGTATTCTAATAAACACAAATGATTAAAATAATGAAAAATAGCACATGCTCCGGTCAAAAATGATCACTTGTGTCAAGTTTGTTAAAGTCATCAACGAGTCGACACTTCGCTGATTTAATGAGCATTATAAGTTCATTCTCTTTATTTTGACCCAATACTTTTGCTTAAACACCCATCACCCATCAATGTACAAATAAAACAGGTGGTTCACCAACCCTGGTCCCTGAGGAACACCCTGCATGTTTCAGTTGTTTCTGCTCCAACAAGCCCGATTCAGTGATTTCATCACTTCCTCTGCAGAAGCCTGTCAATCACCCAGTCATTCAAATCAGGCGAGTCAAATCAGGGAAACAAGTAAAACATGCAGGATGGGGTTCCTCAAGGACCACGGTTGGGAACCACTGATTTTAAACATTTAATCAACACTCAAAACATGAAACTATAACATTAAAGCCTCAGTGTGTGTTTGTTGAACTGTTTGTGATTATTTGGTGATAGATTTAAAACATAAAGGCATTTCAGTCAACTGTGTAAAGACACAAATGGGAACTTGATGTTTTGTTAGCTAAAAATATACTGCAAGTTGATAACACATCCTGCGTTGACTCAAATGCTGTAAAGCTTTGATTTTCAGTTAAGAGTTTTTTTTAATTAATTCATAAAAATGTAGTTAAAAATTCCAGCATTTTTAGTTTAAGCTGATATTTTAAAAATGTTTTTTAAAGGAAATTGTTCATGCTCGGTCTAAATCTTTGCCTACTTTTTTTCATAAATTTAAATTTAGATTCACAATGCTGCTGATTGCATCAAAATGACTGGGGACGCTCCATACTTTTACGAGTATTTGTTTTTAATCTGCTAAGAATATAAAGACCAGAACTGCCTTTTGATCAAATCCTCAAAAACGTGCTTAAAGAAGTTAATTGTTGATGAGCATCTGTGAAATTGTATTACTTTTCAGTTATTATTTGTATAAATATTTTTGCAATACAACCACAGTATTTAGGCCAAACTAAAAATGTTCTGTGTAAAATCACATATCTCAAAGAGGTTTTTCACTGCAACAATATCTGCGATACCACACTTTTACTGCATTTAGGCATGTGGATTGTTGTGTTGAATAGTGTTTGTCATTAAATAAATGTGAAAGAAGGAAAATTCGGACCAAACAGACAGAACCTGATGTCTGTTGATTGTCACTGTAAGTTGCTGCTGAAAACAGTCGGAGTGACTAAATGTATAGGCTGTTAGCTGCACAAACGTTATGTTGTTTAATGCTAAAATACAAAAAGCCATTAGCCCAAATCATTCAAAATGTTAAAAACATGAATTTACTCATCTACATGTAAATAAATCAAAAAAGGATATTTGATATATGTATATTTCTTTGGTTGCGCCCTTCTGGAACCGTCAGCAGGAACTGGAGGTGCCATTACGGCGCCGTCTGCAGTTTTGATGAAAGAAACAGACTCATCAGTCAAGATGCTTCAGGTTGTCAGACTCAAACTTCAGTGGTGACATCACTATACAAAATATTTATTGACCTAGAAGATATAGAGACAAATTACACTCAGTACAACTCAACTCAACTTGATGGCACAAATGTTTCTGGCTTTTACATTTAAATTAATGCCCGTGCAGAACTGCATTTGCTTATCTAGAAGCTTATATCTTTTCTTTGCATACATAATTTTTCTTATATACAATATTTATTTCTCACACAGAGCATCATGGCTGCATTGACTTTCTACCTGTTCTGCGTGAAATAATTATAACGGTTCATTTTTAATAATCTGTGTGTGTTGTGGGGGTGGGTGGGTTAAATTTGGTATTTTAGTCAAATCAGGAGCAGCAAAATCCGAGATTTTCAAAACAGAATAAACCACACACACACACACAAAGATCATAACTATAAATGTCACACTTGACCAACACATTTTTATTTCTTGATTTATTTTATTTTTTTTACTGTAGGTTCCTGGTTAAAATGGATTAAATCTTGTTGATGAATAAGCAATACTGTTCAAAACATTTATGGTTAAAAAAAAATCCAAAAATTTCACAAGTAAAGAAATTGTTTCAAAATAGCCTGTTTCCATCACTAAAATCATTCATGACTAAATGTCTTTCATGCTTACCTTTGATGCATTTGAGATCTGTCTTCCTTAAACAACAATGTTGTAGCCATGTTTTGCATCCAAGCTTCTTCTGTTGACAAAACACAAAAATATATTGTTTGTGTTTATATCGCACTAATATGCTGCAACAACTATGATAAAAGACGGACACGCTGGTCTGAAACGCGAAGCCAATGAAGAAGTTATTTTGAATGCAATACCACAGATAGCCTCAAGGGGGCTGGTTACAAAACACCTGTTGCAGAAAACTAAAAATAAATAAATAAATCATAAAACACTTTGTTTTCCACCAGTTGTGACAGTGCCCTTAAGTGGATATATTCCTCAATTGTTTTACTTCATTAAAATAATAATAATTAAAAAAAATACAGTTGAGAAGAGCAAAATGAGCACAAATCCTGGTGTTGAACATGAATGTCATCTGTTGTTCAAGATTCAGATTTCAGTGCACGATCTTTAGTCACCAAGTGTACCATGTCTTTGTAAACAAGAAGGAAAGACACAAACCCACTCAGCAAATTGTGTCAAGAGCGACAATCGGGGAAAAAAAAAAAAATCCCAAAAGTTGCAGAGTTCATGCGCAACAATCCAGGTACAACAAATCCAATAATGTCCAGTCAGGTGATCTGGGCAGTTTCTTTTTTTGCTGAGACGTTTTGTTCTTCATCCATAGGACTTATTCGGTCCGAGGAGCCACAAAACAAACTGGAGTCCCACAAGCACCAACTCCCATAGTGGGGAAACAAAAAACAGTTTGCTGGTGATAAGATGGCCCCTGGGGCCCACCCTCTCCCTCGTCAACTCCTCTAAAGCAGCCATGGTTCAAAACACCAAAGTTCATGCTCAACAATCCACGTACAAATCCAACAATCATCAGTCAGGTCATCTGGACGGTTTCTTTTTTGTTGTTGTTGTTGTTGTTGTTGCTAAGACATTTTGTCTTTCATCCAAAGGAATTCTTCAGTAAAAGCTATGGTAGCATGTAACATTTTTTTATTAAACACTATGAAGTCTCATTTCTAAACTCTATACAGGTAGTCCTCGGGTTACGACGGTCTCGAGTTACGATGTTTCGTGGTTACGACGCATCTCCCATTTACTATGAACAGACTTTTTTTGAGTTACGCAGCGGCCGCTGCGGCGGAAGAATATAGTATTGTACGCGGTGCAGCGGCGGAGGGATACAGAGGCGGAGGGATACACAGGCGGAGGGATACAGAGGCAGAGGGATACGTTACGTACTGTAAACGCTCTGGACCGAGGTGGACGGCGGTTTTACGTCGTAAACGGAATACGGAATACGGCGGATAGACGGAGGAATATGGCGTCACCAGCATCCCAGTAGGCCATTAACTCTTTTTTCCTTTCAGTATGGCTCCCAAACGTATATGTGTTTTGATAATTATGTAGGGTACTGTGTTAGGATAGGCTAAGTGCTTGGTAATACAGTACTGTACATATTTCGACACGTCGAAAATCGGTTTAAGACGCTCCGTAGGAACGGATCTACGTCGTGAGTTAATCCTTTTTCTGCAGCTCATCTGTGGTCGGGTCATAGAGGCAGCAGGTCAAGGACAGAAATCCCTTTCAAAACAAACCGGAGCAACAGCCTCATTACTGCAGACCAGACCCCGGTCTTTTGCTCCTCCTCAATACATCCTATAATCACTTGTGAACAAGTCTCCAAGATATTTAAACTCCTTTGTGTGAATCGTATATAATAAGTTAGACTTGTTCAAAATACACAAATATTTCAGGGATCTCTTACCTCAACTTCTTCTTTCGTTTCCGCCGCAGTTTAGCGATGACAAAGGCGAGAATCACCAGACCGACGATGGCGACCAACACACTGATGGTCAGCGGTACGCTCAGCGCCCCGTTGAACGTGCCCTCGCAGAATTCACCTTTATAGCCCAGGTCACAGTCGCACACAAACTTAGCGCCCCCTGGAGAAGCCACACAGGTGCCATGGCCGCCGCACTGAGCGTCCCTGCAGGCGGGCAGGCTGAAGTTAACGCCACTTGGTTGTTCCGGTGGCGACGAGATCTCCATTGAAGAGCGACTGCAGCACAAAAACACTAGAGTCTGGTGGGGGGAAGGAGAGAAACGTGTGAAAAACGGGAAACAAAGAAAATGAATTGGTAAGGCACACCCTAAAACATAATAAAGACACACGAGAAAGAGAACAGCTGCCTGGGGGTGGATTAGAGCCTGGGTAACTCATATGAGGTATAATTGTATAGTTTTATAACAAACTTGACATGTTAGAGAGAAATGTGCTTAAAATGCCACAACTGTTGAAAATCTCGAAAGCTCTCACATCTGGTTGAAGCTTTTCTTGTATTTGAGCAAGTAGCGGCTAAAACATGTGGAGTGAGATCTGATCTGATCAGAGGTTAGTGGGAAAACGTAACAACTTACTACATTTAATGCAACATTTTCAATCTTCATGACTTTAAAATGGCTTATTGCACAACCCACACAATTTCTGTCATTCCTACAATATCGTCCAATCACAATACAGGTAGTCCTCGACTTACGACGGAGATCCGTTCCTACGCTCCGTCGTATCTCGAATTTCGACGTAACTCGGAACATACGTACAAACTGCACCTTATATGTACAGTACTGTATTTTACCAAGCACTTAGCCTATCCCAACACAGTACCCTACATAATTATCAAAAAATACATATATTTCAGAGCCATAATGAAGGGAAAAAACAGTTTACTCTGGAATGCTGGTGAAGCCATTTCCTCCGTTTCTCCATCCCTCCTCTTTATTCTCCATTCGTTTACATTGTAAAACCGCCGTGCATAAAACAGCTACTTTTCTACAGCTGCTGCATGTCCAGCTTGCTCCATCAAGTTTTGTTTTGTTTTTTGAATGTCCAGAGGACCAGACTTAGCTTTTTTAGAGAGTACAGGCAGCTGTAACTACCGCAGCTAGCAAAACCGGAAACAGCCGGAAACTGCTTAAATCGGCTTCAAAATAAAAAAAAATCAAAATAATAATATTTTTTTAATGGAGATGCGTGTCGTAACCACGAAACGTCGTAACTCGAGGCCGTCATAAGTCGAGGACTACCTGTATGTCTAATAAAGTGTACAAAATATAAATAATTATCTTCTCGGCATAAGTCTCATCTATTATGCATCACTGCTGACCACCTGGAAATCTGGGCCAGTAATAATAATAATAATAATGAATTCAATTTATAATGCACTTTTCATTAATAAAAATCTCAAAGTGCTACAAAGTGTAACAAAGCAAAGATCAAAATAAAACAAGTGATAAAATCAAATAAAATCAATAATAATATCGACTAAGATCAAAGATAAAATCATGTGGATGCAGATTAGGCTTGCTTAAAAAATAAATAAAATAAAACAAGTGATAAAATCAAGTAAAATCAATAATGATATCAGCTAAGATCAAAGATAAAATCATGTGGAGGCAGAATAGGCTTGCTTAAAAAGAAAAGTCTTTATGCTGCTTTTAAAGTCAACCAGTGACTGTGGAGCTCTCAGGTCGTCAGGGAGGGAGTTCCACAGGCGGGGGGCAGCCACACAGAATGCTCGGTCTCCCATGGTCCTCAATTTGGTCCGAGGAATATGAAGGAAATTACTGTTCTGTGATCGTAGAGACCGGGTGGATGAATATGGTGCAAGAATGTCCTTTAGATAGTCAGGTGAAGTGCCGTGCAAGCATTGATGGGTAATGAGAGCAGTTTTGTACTGAATTCTGTAGGTGACAGGAAGCCAATGGAGGTTATGGAGAATGGGTGTAATATGTTCAAATTTACGAACTCTCAACAGAATCCTTGCTGCACTGTTTTGAATGTATTGAAGTTTCTGAAGGTTTTTGCCAGGGATACCAATAAACAGGGAGTTGCAGTAGTCGAGCCTGGAGGAGACAAAGGCATGGACGAGTTTCAGCATCAGGAAAAGCATCTCAGCATCAGGAAAAGTCAGAGATGGGCGAAGTCTGGAGATGTTTCGAAGATGGAAGAAGCAGGTTTTAAACAGATGCTTAATGTGATTTTCAAATGTAAGATGAGAGTCCATTTTTATTCCAAGATTTGTAACAGAGGTGGAGAGGGGGATGTCTTGACCAGAGAAGGAGATTGTTGTTAAAGTTGATGTTTGTATCTGGTGAGGGGTGCCAATCAATATGGCCTCAGTCTTCGAGCAGTTTAATTGAAGAAAGTTCTGATTCATCCATGCCTTTATTTCCTCCAGGCAGGCAGAGAGAACAGTGAGTGAAGATGGAGATAGGGATGATGATGATGCTCCAGTCCTGATGTAAAGCTGTGTGTCGTCGGCATAGCAGTGAAAAGAAATGTTGAACTGATTAATAATTTGACCTAAAGGCAGCATGTAGAGGGAAAA